>JAJMBC010000020.1:0-252918 GCA_030572795.1 Nematodospora anomalae | reverse complement strand
CGTACATCAAGACTATTGCATCCGTACATCAAGACTATTGCATCCGTACATCAAGACTATTGCATCATGTCTCTGGCAATGATATCGGTAACGGAAGTACAAAGCCCGTAGCATAATGACAGCGAACGGCTGTTGTCTTATCGCAACACATTACTTTGCAGAGTATTATCGGTATTCACTGAAGTATATTTGATATTGTACTAAGCCGCCCTATATTATATATTCCCGCTGTCAATTTAATTTCGGAGATATTTGTAAAACTAGTCAAGGAAAAATATTTTGATCGATGCAGGTAATGTACCACTGTTTTGGATTTAACACCTTTACCTGTGACGACATTCGAGCACAATTTCTCTGTTTTTGGTTCATTAGCGGTTAGTTGTTATTGTGGAAAGCAGTTTGTGCTGCACTTACTCTGAAAGATCTATTAGTTCTTCTTGTACACATTAGCTGAAAGCATGTGAGATTATGATATTGCAATAGATACTGATGTTGCAACCATGAATATCAAAATGATAATATATTCACAGTCTACGGGGATTTAATTTCTTTATCTAACTTTGACAATTTAGATTTTAAACGGAAGCTTCTTCAGCACCTCTGAAAGGACTATTATAAAAAGGAATCTACAGTTATTGTTATAGACAGTTATTTCTCTGCTTATATCGGACCAAGGTCAATTCAGTTATGACCTTAGTAATCGTAGTTAAATAGATTATAACGAAAAAAAAACTAGACCCACTTGCTAATGCAATTTTTTAATGCATTCGGAATTTATGCAATGATGTTGGCCAATATGTTGAATTATTAAAACCAACAATCCAATTAGTGCAGCAATTGCGAGATTGATAGCATCTATTTTCCATTACCTGGCGAAGCATATTCATAGGCTGTATTACATCATCAAAGTTATTTTCAATGTTATTGAACCTCCAATTATGCACTGGTAACGCAGATGGCCAATGCAACATAAACAGATTATTCCATATTATCCATTATAAATCTTTCGAAATAAGGCTTTCAAATTGATACGAAAAGAAATATCTCAGTGAGCCAAAAAAAAAAAAATCAAAAATATTCAACTCATCTCATCACATCATAAGCAATGTCAAAAGAGGATTTAATACTTACAATAGAAAGTGACGAAGATCAAGAAGTAATAGAGGAATCAGAAGATGAAGTTTTATTAAAAAAGGATGAAGAAGAAATAGATATGAATCCCAATTTTCAGTTTTCAATTGGTGAAGATTTAAATCAGATTGAAGAATGGGATATTGATGAACCCACTACTAAAGATGTAAATTTAGATGAGATCATCCAAAGTAAAGGGGTTTTAATACATGAAGAGAAAGAAGATGAAGATGATGACGACGATGAATTAGCTCTAGATGGTTTTGGAATGGGAGTGCAACTGGAAGAAAGAAACGACGAAGAAGAAGATGATGATGACAAAGCTGTTGAAGCTGATATGGACGAAGAATATAATGAAGAGGAAGCTGAAGAATTTGAAGATTCTCCTGAAGCCATTGCAAATTTCTTCCAAGAGTCTGAACCTCAATCTACGCATTCATCGTTCCAATCATTGCAATTGTCACGTCCGATCCTCAAGAGTTTACAGGCATTGTCTTTCAACAAACCTACGCCAATTCAGGCTTCCACAATACCCATTGCATTACTAGGTAAAGATATAGTTGCAGGTGCTCAAACAGGTAGTGGTAAAACTGCTGCATATATGATTCCAATAATTGAAAGGTTGTTATATAAACCTTCAACATCTACAAAAGTCATAGTATTAACCCCAACTAGAGAATTAGCAATTCAAGTATTTGAAGTTGGTAAGAAAATTGCTCAATTTGTGAATAACCTAAATTTTGGATTAGCCGTAGGGGGATTGAATTTAAAGCAACAGGAACAACAATTGAAGACACGTCCCGATATTGTGATTGCCACTCCTGGTAGATTAATTGATCATATACGTAATAGTCCCAGCTTCAGTGTTGAAGATATACAAGTCTTGGTCATTGATGAAGCAGATAGAATGCTAGACGAAGGTTTTCAAGAGGAATTGACCGAAATCTTATCATTAATTCCCAAACATAAGAGACAAACATTATTGTTTTCTGCTACAATGAATACCAAAATTCAGGATTTAGTTCAATTATCATTACAGAAGCCAGTTAGAATTATGATTGATCCTCCAAAGACTGTAGCATCAAAATTAGAGCAACAGTTTGTTCGTATCAGAAAGAGAGAAAATCTTAAGCCAGCACTTTTATATCAAATATTGAAGAAGCTCGACGGCAGAATTGTTGTATTTGTTTCCAGAAAAGAATCTGCTCATAGATTAAGAATTATTCTCGGTCTTTTGGGTATGAAAGTTTCTGAATTGCACGGATCATTGACTCAAGAGCAAAGATTACAGAATATTAAAGATTTCAAATCCAATGCTTCAGTTTTAATCTGTACCGATTTAGCTGCTAGAGGTTTAGATATCAAAATTGAATATGTCGTGAATTATGATATGCCAAAAACATATGAAATATACCTACATAGAGTTGGTAGAACTGCTAGAGCCGGCAGAGAAGGTACATCTATATCATTTGTTGGGGAATCTACACAAGATAGAGCTATAGTTAAATCAGCAATTAAAAACGGCAAAGGGGTGGCTAAAAGTATCAACTGGAATGATGTTGAATCAATAAATAAAGTAGTTGAAGCTAAAGACTCAGTCATAGACGAAGTTTTGCAAGAGGAAAAACAAGCAAAAGAATTACTTCGAGCAGAAATGGAGTTAAATAAAGCAAGTAATATGATCAAACATGAAAAGGAAATTCAATCAAGACCTAAAAGAACTTGGTTCAAAAGTGAAGTCATGGAACAATTAACAAAACGCGGTAAAAAGGTTAATTCAAAGAAGAGAAAAGCGCTTGAAGTAAAGAAGGAGAGATCTTACAAGAAAACAAAACTAGACAGAACTAAGGTAAAGAATAAGAAGAAAAGTAAATAGGTTTAATTATATACTCCATCTTTAAGTAAATAATTGCAAAAGAATCATCATCCATATCAACACTACTCTGAAGAGAAAAGACACGAAGAAAAAAAAAAAAATGCTTACAGTTCTAAACACACTCAAGGACGTCGCAAACTAGCTACAATGATCACTTATAGCCGTTTATTCAATCAATCTAATGATATAAACAACCCCTCTAAGTTATTCTTTCAAATAATCATACTACAATCCTTCTATTATTTGTCAGCACTAATCATATTTTACCTTGTTGCAACGTTAAATGGGTATGAATTTAAAATCGATTGGATTTTCCTGTGGGAATTGATAGCGTCTGACAATGCCATGGGGTTGATTCTATTCATTCTTTGGTTGTTTGACGCGTTGCTATGTGTACTATTTGTAACAATCATTGTTGGAAGATCTAAACTAGCATGGGATTTTGCTGTCACCGTACATATAATTAATTTAATTGTGGCATGGACATACACGGGAAAATTTCCTACAAGCATCCTTTGGTGGTGCTTACAAATACTAAGCGGAGTTATACTAGTTACATTATCCACGTATTCAACAAGATGGAAAGAATTGAGAACTACTTTTTTTGAAAATATGTTAGATCAAGAACAAGGGCCAATCGAAGAGTTTGAAATGTCAAATATTCCGAAAGAGGAAACGCCACATTAAGCAATTTGAATATATATTGGTTATATAATTCAAGTTTTTTTTTTCCTTCTTTTTTTTTATTGAAGCAGTTCTAATGGTCAAATCAGTTGCTGTGGTTGGGGGCGGTCCTTCAGGTATAATTACCGTTGATTGTCTTCTTAAAGAAGAAAAATTTGACGTCATTAAACTTTTTGAAAGAAGAAATGATATAGGAGGATGTTGGAATTTAACTTCCCCAGAGCCAATCGCTTCATTCGAGAAGTTAGCTAAAGGTGTTGAGATAGATCCCATACCGGAAAATCTCCCTTCATACGTTCCTAAAAGTACAATTCAACGATTTATGGATACAGCGACTTATTCATATCTAGAAACTAATGTGGAAGCAACATCAATGGAATTCAGTCAGGAACCATTCCCGAAAAAGACTATTTCAAGGCTTGGACCAGATTCCCCATTTCGTCACCATGCTGAAATAAAGAGCTGGTTAAAGAAATTAAGCAAGGCAGATTATATCCAGCTTGGGACTTCTGTGGAATTAGTGGAAAAGATTGAAGATAAATGGAGAGTTGTATTGAGAAAGTTTGGTGATGAACAAGACTATGTTTGGGAAGAGTTTTTCGATGCAATTGTAATAGCTACTGGCCATTTTGATGTTCCATATATTCCAATTATATCTGGTTTACAAGATTATCATGAATTGCCCGACACTATAGTGATTCATTCAAAGCAATTTAGAGATAGAAATGAATTTAAAGATAAGAACACTATTGTCGTTGGAGCGTCAATTTCCGCGATGGATGCAATCAGAGATATTTTGCACGTGGTCAAGCATCCAGCAATTTCCTCACAAAAGAAAACGAGTGGCCCCCATGTGTATTTTGGAACTGAAGCTTTTGAGCATAAATTAATCGAAAAAGTAGGCGAAATAATTAAGATTGATGGTCATACTGTGTATTTCGATGATGGGAAAAAATTGAATGATATTAACGCAATCATATTTGCAACAGGGTTCTTATACGTGTATCCATTCCTCAAGGAAGTTCCCAAGTTATTTGAACTAGTATTTAATATAGATGATCCTACAATGGCATTTGTTGGAGCAATAACTCCTGGATTGACATTTAAATTATTTGAATGGCAAGCATGTTTAGTAGCGAGAGTTTTTGCAGGAAGAGCAAAATTGCCTCCTCTTTCGGAGAATAGAGTAGAGATTCATCCTAATTTTAGGGAGTATTTTGAAACACTTCGTACATTAGCTGGTGATAAAGGACCTGGTAGAAAATTACCATCTTGGAATCCTTATTGGGAAGAGTGCTTTTATAGAGGTCATGAAAGAAGGCGAAACATGTGGAAATAAATAATTATCATTTTTTGTAGACTTTTAACTATAATAGAACTTATCCGTTACCGCCATCAATTCTTTTAAATCATAAAAATCATCATTATCCTCTTCATCGTCACATACTTCATTACTTTCTAATGCTAATAATTGCGTATTTTTTCTAACGTCTATTAATGATTCAATCTGCCTAGTTGTATCCAGTGACAATGGTGTTATATCTTTTAGCATTTTTATACCATCCAACCAAATAAATCGATTGACTTCTGAATCAGTGTAGAATGATAACATTTTTTTGTGATTAGCTCCTAAAATAGTTATCTTTTCATATGCTATCGTTCCTTTTATAGATATTAACATTGAATTCTTTCTTTTATCATCTTCCCCGACGGCCTCACCAATTTTTACGGATCTTAAATCAACTATATCTGCTAATTTAATTCCTCCCCTTTTTTCCAATTCCTCGATAGTAGGGTCTGTTTTGGGTTTCTCTACATATTCTTTGAAATAAAGTAACTGTCTATTTGGTGAAAGGGCGAGAAAATAGTATTTATATGAAGGGGCTTTTTTGGAATTGAATAGTGATTCACCAAAAGTATCTGTAAAGACCCAAGATCCCTTTAATAATTGAATAACTCTTTGTTCAGTAACAAATTCCAAAACTTCCTTAGATAATTCTCGATCAAAATCAGTAAATCGAGTTGTCCACTTATTCTTCAAATTCTCGCTGATTTTCATTACTTGAATATGTCTCATGTCTTCCCCAGACTTTGAGGATGTTATATCGAGACATTCTTCTATAGTCTTGCCGGCAGCTAAATCCAATTCATAGGTATCTATATTTGAATATAACAATTGGAAAATCTTATCAATATCTACTTTATTTTCCAATTGAGCTCTTGTTTCTTGCCATAAAATTAAGCAGTTATTCATGGTGTAATAAATCATTAGTTCCCAACTTAAAATTGATGTATATATACAAGGGTATTCATTTTTCTTTTCAAAAATTTCAATCCACATTTCAGTGCAGTTCTTAATAAACAAATACAAAGGAAAGGTTCTCAGATGATCACTCATCATTAGTTCCTCGTGAAACCTTTTCTTAAAAGTAAAATTAGGATCTTTTAAAAATATTTTTAAATCCATAGCCAATAAAATCGTGAAATTCTCGACAACAAATTGTCTTGGATTGTCAGTAAAACCAGCTTTAACATATTCTTCAGTAGTTGCTGGAGAACCATATTCATTTAGGGAAGTTTCCAAGTATATAAATAAATTATTTAACATTGTTTGATGTGTTTTTATGGATAAATCAAAGACCGTGGAATTTAAATATCGATTTAACTTATAATAAGCTGCTTTTAAACTCTCTATGGCTTCCAATATTAATTTATCATCAGTCTCCAACAAATTCCCCACAGTACTGAAAAAGGTTACATGCTTCAATCTACCAGCAAGGGTAATAATACCACTATAATTAAACTTGAGAGCTCTACCAATTAGATCAGTAATTAATTTTATCGAGTTTAATGTAATTTTATTATCTTGCAAGAATAATTTGGCAGTTATAATATCAATTACATCGAGATAGTCAATCAATGATTCATATAACGGCAAATACTTTTCAATTGAATCGTCTTTATTGAAAACAGAACCTGATATGTCAATCACAGCTATTTTTATTATAGCTTTGTAAGTTTCTGAAGACATATTGGCACTTATAATTGAAAATAACGTTTGAAATAGCGTATAGTCCAATACGTAAGTAAGACTGTCAGATGCAGCATCACTTCCTATGATACAATCTAATAACTTAGCCAACACAACGATTGAATTGACTTTTTCTTGCTTATCCTTACCTAATATGTTTGTCTTGAGGATCGTAGCATACGATAAAGCTGTTGAACCATCCAATTTCGGTTTATTAATATTATCTGCTTAACCGCGTTAGTACCAAAAAAACTGTACATATGCTTGATCACCGGTCCTCCTGTCGGAGAAGTAAATAATACGTACTTTTACTTAATAACTCATTTAACTTATGGTTTATACTTCTTGATGATTCAGACATTATACAGATAACAAAGTGATTAGTTATTAGCAGCTAAGATCAGGGTAGAATGGTGATATTTGATTGTAGAATAAAGAGTTCTTGGAAAGCTCGTCTAAAAAAAATTTTATATGACGAAATAAAATATACCAAGTTCATAACCATACTAATTATCACTACAATCAATACCATTCCAGTCACTCGCTCCCCATTTGTGTTCATCGCACAAGGTAGGGATTCTTGAAATATAGGTAAGTTATTGAAATTAGTGTAAACTTCGAGTGAAATATACAACTCTATTAGAGTAAGAGCCATATTATTATTTGTCTCTATAAAGTGCCGATTATAATTTGTAGTGGTATCCCCGTTTCTTGAGAAAAATTGCCAAAAAACGTTGAAAATCCCACGTTTTCTACATAATATATACACAAGGGATTCTTTCCAAATATGATTCAGCAGCGCCCGGTATCTGATTTATCCATCTGCCAAACCAGTCACAAAGCTCCTTGTCTATAACAAGTTAGCGTACTCTACTGGTCAATTGCTCTATTCGTATTACTTTACTTCGTATTACTTTACGTGAACTTTTAATTATTTAATATCATATTGTTTCTGGGGAGTATAGCTCGTCCAGCTAGCTATCAGCAGTTGGTACTGGTAGCTAATGTCGTCGATATTAGAGCGGAATTACTTGGGTCAACATACATAGTTGTTGCCGTACATAGGTTCTATAGGTTCAGTATCTCCTTTTCGGCGTAACTGAAAAAGTCGCAACTTCAGGTATCGTTTTTTTTTCGCCGACTTTGTCGTTCTTTGTCGCTTTGTCGCTTTGTCACTTTGTCGCTTTGTCACTTTTTCTCTCTTTTCTCATTTTTCTCTCCTTCGATAAAAACCGTGAATCTCCCAATTCCTTATAGTGCACGGTAAAACCTTTACAACCAACTTTAAATCAATTGGAAATATCATCCATCCGAGGAATTCCTATAGATATTGTGTTGATGTTATGAGTTTCTTACGAAGAGACAAATCAAAAATTAGCTTGAATTCTGCTGGTCAGAATTATGATGAACCCGTCTCACCCACTGCCAATTTGACATCGAATTCAGCATTCTATGAACCAACAGAGAAAAGTAGTTGTCCTAAGGAAGATCCAGACAATTATTCACCACGTTCATCAGTTTCTTCACTTCCTCAGTTGATGAACAATTCTGGTAATCTAAAGGAAAATTATCGTGGGTTTCATGCCAACAAGTGTCCCAACGGAATTGCAAATGTTCCTCCCTTATCTCAGCCTATAAAACCAAGGTTCAAGAAAAGATCTTTATTGAATAAACTAATATATTCTAAGAAGGATGATGAAGAAAGTACACCAGCATCCTCCCGTGCCAATTCGATTGCTTCAGACGAACAAAGGAAAAGTGCGTCTTCTGGTTCATCGAGTGGGTCCAAGCACAAATTTAGATTACCTTCAATAACCTTGGATTATCTTCCCCATCATGGCTTGGTGGCACTGTCTCAACTGCTTCAAATGACTCAGCTTGAAAACCAGGCAGCGCCACGATCGCCATCCCCAAGTTCATCAACTTCTAGTTTCACTTCTAATTCTCATTCACATTCACATCCTCATTCGCACCCACATTTACATTCACAGCCTAGCTCACACCCGCAAATACGGTCGAAATCTCATTCAGTCCCTAGTTCGCAATCCAAATCTTTGCCACAGTTACATCAACAGCCGGAAGAAGCTAGAATGATGACCATTGATCTTAATCTTGATGAAATGCATGATATAGTTAAAACCGATGAAACAAAAATGCCGAAGCAAAATTGGCAAGCTCCGGATAGCTGGGATGTAACAGCTCCTAAAGTGCAAGAAGAGCCTCAAGAGGTAGATGCTCCCGAACCACTTGAAAAGACTTTGCCCATACTTTATGGTTCACGTCAATTATCTCATGCGGTAAACTCAGTTGACACTAAACCTAGTCATATAGTTCGTGTTTTCAAAGAAGATAATACTTTTACAACTGTACTCTGTCCATTAGAAACAACAACCTCGGAGTTATTGGCAATAGTGCAAAAGAAATTCTTTCTCGAATCCACGGCCAATTATCAAATATCGGTATATGTTGGAAACTGTGTAAAAGTTTTGGAAAGTTTTGAAAAGCCTTTAAAGATTCAAATGGGTTTATTATTACTTAGTGGTTACACTGATGATGATAATTTAAGAATAATTGAAAGAGAGGACTTATCATATGTCTGTAAATTTGTCGTGGAAAGTATTTACTTGCGAAGCTTAACTCATGAGGAAGAGGTACTATTGTCAAAAAATTATGTTGATGTCAATATTTCAGCTTTAAATTTAAAGAATATACCCATAATATTTCACCAACATACCTATGAAATTGAGAAATTGAATGTGGCGGACAATCCTTCTATATATATTCCGTTGGACTTTATTCAAAGTTGTACCAATTTAACAAGTATAAATTTTTCCCGTAATGGATGTTCTAAATTTCCTGCAAACTTCTTGGAAGCTAAAAGGTTGACTCATTTGAATTTGGAAATGAACTTTTTGGATGATTTACCTTCTAAATTCAGTGTTTTAGAAAATCTTACTCATTTGAAACTTAATTCAAATCAATTGTCTGCACTACCTAAATCATTTTGTAATTTAAAAAAATTGGTCTCACTAAATTTATCATCAAATTATTTCCACAGTTACCCTGAACCAATAAATGAGTTAGTCAATTTGATTGATTTGGATATATCTTACAATGACTTGTCTTCTCTTCCGGATTCAATTGCAAATCTTGTCAATCTACAGAAATTGAATTTATGTACTAACAAATTGAGTAAATCATTGCCCGAATGCTTGTCAAATTTAAGGCGACTCAAAAGATTGGATATAAGATTTAACCAGATCTCCAATGTGGATGTGCTAGGCTTGTTACCAAATTTGGAAGTCACCTATGCTTCCAAGAATAATATAACAGCTTTTAGTGATCAAATGGAAAGTTTAAGACTATTGCACTTTGATAGAAATCCAATTACGGAAATAAAATTCGTAAATGTGATGCAAATGTTGAATATATTAGATTTGTCAAGAGCTAAAATTACTGCTATTCCACCTGAATTTATAACAAAAATTCCCAATATTGAAAAAATGGTTCTTGACAGAAACCATTTGGTTACTTTACCAAATGAACTCGGCAAGTTGACAAAATTAGCATACTTATCAATATATTCTAATAATCTACAATCAATACCATCAAGTATTGGCGAATTAAAATTCTTACAATATTTGGATTTACATTCAAATAATATACAAAGTTTACCTGATGAAATTTGGAACTTGCGCTCGATGTCATTTTTAAATGTTGCCAGCAATAATTTAACGTCATTTCCGAAGCCGCCATTTGCTATAGCAAAACGTATATCTTCAACTACGGACTTAAGGGAAATTCCCATTTCTTCCTCTTTGGCTGATAGTTTGTTAGTTTTAATATTATCTGATAATAGGTTGAATGATGAGTGCTTTGAGGCAATTTCATTTTTGATTGCTCTCAAGTGTTTGAATGTGTCATACAATGATTTGCTTGAAATACCTGAAGGAGGAATATCAAGAATGACTCGTTTAACTGAATTATACTTATCTGGAAATGAATTAGCTACACTTCCCGCAGAAGATTTAGAAAGACTTCAGTCGTTGAGGCTATTATATATTAATAATAACAAATTGGTTTCACTTCCGGCTGAATTGAGTAAGCTCAGTAATTTACAACATTTGGACGTGGGTTCCAATCAGTTGAAATATAACATTTCAAACTGGCCATATGATTGGAATTGGCATTGGAATAAGAATTTGAAATATTTGAACTTTTCAGGAAATAAGAGGTTTGAAATTAAACAAAGCCATATAAAAAACCCCGAAACAGGAGAAGACTTTGATAGCTTATTAGTTTTAACTCAATTAAAAGTGTTAGGGTTGATAGATGTAACGTTAACAACAACATCTGTGCCTGATCAGTCAGTTGATATGAGAATACGTACTACTGCGTCAGAGTTGGATAATGTTGGATATGGTGTTAGTGATACTATGGGTACGAGAGAGTGCGTTTCTACCCGAGATTTATTCATTCAAAAATTCAGAGGAAACGAGAATGAATTATTAATTTGTTCATTTGATGGGAAACACGGGGCACCAAATCAAGGTCATCGTATTTCCTCAATGGCAAAGGGTTTGTTTGTTGGTCAATTTGCAGCTGAATTGAATAAAATCAAGAGTGATGACGAAATTCATGATGCCTTAAGAAGGGCTTTTCTCATGTTCAATAAAGAAATCAATGGAATACTATCTGCTAAAAAGAACAAATCTTTTGCTCCCACACCGCAATTATCCAAAGAAGCTTATGATTTAAACCTAGTAGATGATTCAAACGCTGGTTGTGCCGTTGCTGTAATTTATATTAAAGATAAGAAACTTTTTAGTGCCAACATTGGGGATATTCAAGCATTGCTATGCCGCGATAATGGTGATTATACGGTACTCACTACCAAGCATGATCCAACTAATCGTCAAGAATTTGAGAGAATTAGGGCATCTGGTGGTTATGTTTCTGGTAATGGAGATTTGGACGGCGAGTTATCGATATCTCGTGGTGCTGGGTTTTTCAATTTTTTGCCTCATACTCATTCGGGCCCCAATACTAATGAAATTACTTTAACAACTGCGGATGACTTGGTTGTAATCGCAACTAAAGTTTTGTGGGATTACATCTCATATGAGTTGGCAGTTGATATAATTCGTCAGGACAAAAGTGATCCAATGATTGCAGCACAAAAACTACGTGATTTTGCAATTTGCTACGGAGCATCAGATAAAATTGCGGTAAAGGTTTTAACTTTTGGTAAAAAAGCCAAATCCAATGCGTTATACAACAACCTTGGTCGCGAGGCAGACTTCTTTGCTAAGAGAAGAAGAGATAGGCAGATAGGTGGTGATTCAACTTTAAGACGACTAGAAAGTGAAATTGAACCTCCAATCGGTGAGTTGGCATTAGTTTTTACTGATATTAAAAATTCTACATTATTATGGGATTCTTACCCAGCCCCAATGAGATCGGCAATCAAGACACATAATTCCATTATGCGTCGTCAATTGAGAATTGTTGGTGGGTATGAAGTGAAAACCGAAGGTGATGCGTTTATGGTTGCATTTCCATCTCCAACATCAGCATTATTATGGTGTTTTAATGTTCAACAAAATTTAATTACAGCAGATTGGCCCTCTGAAATATTGGAGACAAACCAATGTTGTGAAGTTGCTGATGCTAAGGGAAATGTCATTTATCGTGGATTATCTGTGCGTATGGGAATTCATTGGGGATCGCCAGTATGTGAACCGGATGTTGTTACTGGAAGAATGGATTATTTCGGACCAATGGTGAATCGAGCATCTAGAATCAGTGCTATCGCTGATGGTGGACAAATTGCTGTTAGCTCTGATTTCTTGGATGAAATGAGAGCCTTAACAGCTATTCACGATGATATAAATAACAATGTTAAAACTTTGACTGACGCTTATCAAGGAAATGAGAATGCTGGTAAAATTATTGAACGAGAACTTACTGCCTTAGAAGATCAGGGCTGTAATTATTATAAGATTGGTGAACGTAAGTTGAAAGGACTTGAAACTCCAGAGCCTATAACATTAGTGTACAGCAGTAGGTTGAAATTAAGATTTGAAATATTCCAAAAGGGGTTGGACGTTGACGAAAGTCACAGAGTTGTTGGAACATTCCCAATGGAAACCATATATGGGTTAAGAACTATTTCTTTAAGATTGGAGAATATCTGCTCTTCTATAAATGGAGGTAATCATGTTAATGAAGGGCTTGAAGAGACTTCACCAGGATTATTATCGCAAAGATTGACTTCAATTTTCAGAGAAGTTGATTTAATTTCATTATTGAATCATGTTGTCACAAGAATTGAAAGTTGCACAACAACATTGTTTTTACGTCAACAAATGAGTACAGCAAATGGACAAGGAGGAATGATAGACATGTTCAATGGTCAACCACTTTCAAAAGTGCTAGACGATTTGAAAAAGTTAGTAGATGCAATAGAATGAAGGAATCAATAATATACGATATTAATTTATTTACTCCATTGTGTATGTGCGCGAAATCTGACGTGAAAATTAATCAAGTTGTCAGAATGTCGTAAATTTTTTTTACTTATTCACTGAGCATTGTCTGCCCAACTCTTTCAAATCAATGGCTATACCACGTATCAGGGAAATTAATTTCGGTCAAACTTTGGGAATAAGGAGCAAATATCTAGAGAGCGATGTTACAATTGGACCTCCAGATGTATTTCATCGAGCAATTTACGCCGGATCCCGATCTGCATTGTATACCCAATACGATTTCAGAGACAAACACAAGACTTCGGGTAAAGATGATGATGGATACATTGGATACTATCATTTTGTCAATGGTATAAGCTTTGAAAATATTGAAGGACACATTCTTGAAATGTTGGGGTCATTGAATTACAAAAAAGAAATCATTGTTACGTATTGTAGCTACAATATCTTCAATCAGTCAGATTTAAGAGTCAAATTTGTAATACATCCAGGAAAGAATACGCTAATTGACAAAACGTATCATATCACAGACCCAAAAGGGAAAACCTCGTCCTTTAATCCCGAAACAATTAAAAACTTACCAGAACATTATTGGGATGAATTGAGGGCATCCCAAATTGTACGATTATTTCACCAAAGTGATAATCCCGAGCATCAATTGGTGGGATTAGTGAATTACTCGTGCATCGATACAAAGGAAGATTTGGCTGATTGTATGAAGCTATTGATCAAATTCCTTCCTCGTGGATATATGACAGGCACAAGATCAGCTTATGGAGCTGCAACTGCATGTGGGAAGAATCGAAAGACAAATTACTATAGGAACAGACTAGTTGATGCAATCATTAGATTGGGTATGAATGAAGAGATATGTAATTTGGCCATAGATGAGATCAAAAAGTTTGGATCGGAATTCGATTATGTTATTTCAAGGTTAATCAAGGACTCTATGAAATATTTGTTATTTATCAATTCTTCTATAAAGACTCATGGGTTGTATTGCACGCAGCTGGGATTAATACTAATGGACCAAGTAAACTTTTTAATTTCGAGCGAAAAATATGATATCGCGCTTGAAATAGCCAAAAAATGTGTGTTGGTATTGCCATTAGACTATGATTGTTGGTATTATCTTGCTTTGGCATATATTTTGGTAGAAGATTTTGAAAATGCGCTACTAGTGATAAACTCTTTGCCAGTGATAACAAAATCAAAAATAGAAGAGAATATTAAAGATTTATTTGTTTCAACATTTTTGGAAAGATTAAATCAAGATGAAGCTATATCGGAAAAGACGTTTCACGAATTCTTTCCATCTGATAATAAGGCGTCCATACATAAAATGTGGCATGATCTATTTTTATTCAATCCCATTCGAAGGCATCCAATAGTGGGTGAGTTTTTTTTGCAATCACCGTTAGTCAATAGTTCAGCGCTCGAAGTAGCTTCTGTGGATACAACCCTTATCAAGATGTCTGGACCCAATTCGGCGAAAATCATTTTTGCGTCACAGTCTTCTGGAACTTCTGCTTCAATTTTGGACTTTGACCGAAAGTCTACCTGGGGAAGAACTTTTGACTTATTGTCACTATTCATTGCATTAATTGGTTGGGATAATACCATTGCTATTAAGGAAAAAGTTTTTAAGCTGAGTCTTAGCAAAGCTGACAAGAATTATGTAGTTTGCCATTCAAATGAGGAAAAAGTAGTTTTTTGCGAATCTTGGCTAGAGCAATTGTTCATTATCATATACGAAGATCTAAGAACTTTAATGGTGACCATTTCTAACAATAAGCATCAGCAAAGAAGTGCATTGGAATGGGAAATGGTAGGCTTGTTGGGGTGGCCCGTCAAATATAACTTACGAGAATCTATTAGTTCTCTAGTTACTAGTGTGGTAGGAAATAATGTTGAAGGAGAATTTGACTATTTTGGAACTGTGCAGTTATTGGAAATTTATGACGAATTTATTTTAGATTCTGATATGTATCACAATGCTTATGATGCTAAATTTTTGAGTAATAAACTAATACTCAAACTTTCGAATACTAGGTATGATGAATTGATGGAATCATTAGAATCAGACTATCTCAGCTTGGATTTTATTTTGCTCAATTTAATGAAGTTAGTCAGTTGGAACGTTTTTTGGTATCAATATATTCCCAATTATCTAATTATGAGAGTTTTATCAAAGTTAATCAAGAGATATGATCAGATTTATATAATGACCAAATTAAAAATCATTTTTGAACAAAACAAGAGGAATAAGGCGTCACTTAAAAAGAAGAAAAAGCAGATTTATGAATTTACAGATGATGATACCATACTAAGCTATATGGAAACTATGACAAAGTGGGTTGAAGCACTCACTGACTCTTAGTTTTAGTCTTACCCAAAACTTTTCTTCTTTGCTTAATCATGTATGTGTAAAGCATATAAAATCCAGGTATATAGACGAATAATATAATTGTTAATATCCATCCATAAATTACACCAGCTTCAGTTAATGACAAAATACACTGATAGAGCTCCGAGAAAACTCCTGTGGGATACAAGACGTAAAACGTAGAGTATCTTAACCAAGTCAACCAATAAGGTACCGCGCCTTTTAGATTGGCCGCATAATATGAATATCTAATAATTTCCGTGATTGACCAACTTAAGCATAATGTGATATAACTCCAATGGAAATTGGCGGGTGAATTGGGCAAATACTGATGAATTCCCCAAACAATTAGTAAACGAGAAAACACCTGCATGACGGTGGTAGCTATTGGTGATTTAACTAATCCAAATAATGAATTAAAAATTTCAATAACTGCCAATGTTTGAATAAAAGTGGTTGTCTTATTTGTCTTGTCAAAAACATAAGGTTGTCCAAGAGTCAAAGATAAGAAAACAGTGTTGAAAAATACAATTGACCATAACGAAGCAGAAATGGAATTATAAGCTATTAACCATCTCTTTGGATGTGAAGATGAAGACATTTTGTTAATTAAAACAAGAAGAGATGAAAATAAAGACGTATTGAATCAAATAATTTCAAAATTTTTTCCACTGGCAGAAGTGTATTCGTCAGTGTCAAGTATATATCCTCCTATATCATGTTTCTAAGTTCGATTTTGCTTTTTCAACACTTTCTCTCTTTGCTTTATCATGTATGTATAAAGGTATAAGAATCCAGGTATGTATAATGGAAAAGCACCTTTCAAAAAATAATAATAGTATGGTAATCTATTCCTTACATACTCGCAAGAGTTATATACGACACTAGCCTCGCAAACTAGTCCAAGCGGATATAACACATAGAACACACTATATCTTAACCAGACGAGACCATACGGGACATTACCATTGATCTTGACTACATAGAAACCGTATCTGATTATTTCTGTTATTGACCACGCCAAAGTTAAACCCGAAAAAGTCCATACATTGTAATTTGCTTGACTTTCAGGAATAACCACGCATATTCCAATCATGATAATTAATCTTGCAAATGATTGTAGAATTAGGGTGGAAATTGGAGTGGGGACCAACCCAAGAATTGAGTGCAAGATTTCCGAGGAAGAATTGAAAATTTGAGTATAAACCATAAATTTATGAGGAATATCGTCTGTTAAAGTATAATGGCCAACTATCAAATCCTTGGTACACTGAGCTAGGATATAGCTCCAAAGTAGAGCTGATATTCCATTATACGCCAAAAGATAGGAATTCATAGCTTTGGATGAAGAAAGATAGAAAGAAAGAAGGAAGGAACGATGCAGAAAACAAAGCGTACTGCAACAAATTGGAGGTCAACTTGTCTTTCTTGTGAATTTATATTTATCCACTCTGAGCAACCAATCTTTGCATTCAACACAAATAATTTTTCTTTTTTATTTCATCAACACACGATCTATATATTAATAGAATATGAAATGAAAGTCCTACTGATTCAAATATTTGGCTAGTATTTCTCTCAAACCTTGTTCCTCACTAGCAATCAAATTTTGATCCCAATCAACAACCAACGGCGCCTTGAAAACTTCAGAAGGTAAAGTTTCTATTGGGTGGTCATTTTGCTCTTCTAATTTATTAAACGTTTCGTATATCATTTGATATTCAGAAGGAGAGAATGTTTTATTTGACCACTCAATTCCCTTAACCGTAACAGTCTTACCATGGGTATCATATAAATGAGTATGTCTATCATTTAGGAATGGGAAACAATCGTGTAGCGTTCTTTTGGCCTCTTCGCTTTTCAAACACTTATCGACAAATATTCTGTATTGTTCATACGTTGGCATTTTGTTTCTCTCTAAATCAATCATGAATTCATATTTTGGCTTGTTTGGTAATGCTTCGTAGGCCTTCTCCAAGGTATTGAGCAATTTATTAGAAAGTGGGATCCTTGCATCATGGAAAATTGAGATTGTTGCAGGGGAATTCTGTAAAGTTCTGAAAAGTGACATAGTTAAAAGTATACAATTTGATCTAATAGATGTAAAAGACAAACGGAAGAAAAGATGATAGAAGATATGAAGTTAGTGACAATAGCAGAATTTAGACTTCTTTAATAGTAATTGAAAGAGAGTTTTCTGGTTTTCCCTTTCTTCTTCCCTTTTAGTCTTCAATTAGATTGCCTGCTCCACATAAATTAAATCAGGAGGAATGACTGACCAAATGGTTTATGTATAAGCCGGGTGACAACACAGAACACATGACTCTCTTTTTGGGTTCCATTTTTCTTGTATCATTCCGCACCAATTGCAAAGTCACGTGCGTAAAAGTCACACCAAAACTGTAGCGATAATCATTCGAAATAACGGCTATGTAATTTCGAACCACACTTTTGGAGGGTTTCCACATACATTCTATTTTACAAATATATCACTCAGTCTTTGAATGTGCCGTTTCATGATTTACAAGGGCAGAGAGCCCATGGTTCTTTCCGATCTACTAACGAAACCAGCTCATTCCATCATAAATCAATCCTTTGATTCTCGCTTGAGACTAGATATGAGAAACCCTATAAATGGCGATGGATTCGGTGTGGGCTATTACACAGACAACCAACAGCCATGCATATTCAAGGCTATCACGCCGGCTTGGAACAACGTCAACTTGAACAACTTGTCACAGTGCACAGAGTCAAGTCTTGTGTTTGCTCATGTGAGGGCGTCCACACAGGGAGTCCTCTCAGAAACAAACTGTCATCCTTTTTCATATGGTAAGATCATGTTCATGCACAATGGGGGCATATCCGCGTTTGATTTGATCAAAAAAAGATTGATAAATCACCTAGAGGACAAGTTCTTCTTGTATATCCAAGGATCAACCGATTCGGAGTGCTGTATGGCGTTGTTTTTAGACACTTTGTACAAGATGGGATATGATCCCGAAACAACAGCAAAGTTCTCACACACGATATTGAAAAAGGCATTGTTGACAACGATAGAGCTAATCAAAAATTGGCAGTGCCAGGTCACTTCAGAACCGTCATTATTGAACTTTGCAGCAACAGACGGCGAGTCTGTGGTGGTTAGTAGATACATCACCTCGACAACTGAGGAAGCAGCGTCGTTGCATTTCAGCACAGGCTCGAAGTTTTTTGAGTACCAACCTGGTTTGTTCAAAATGGAACGGTTGAATCGCTCACAGGATGTTATATTTGTCGCCAGCGAACCATTGACTTTTGAGCGTGGTGACTGGTTATGCGTTCCAACAAATACATTGATTACAATTACTAGTAAGAACACAGTACTCATGCATCCAATAGAAGATGAATTTTATGATGGTGGAGTGCACGAAAGATCGTCAGGATTAGCAATGAGTAAAGGATTAATTGGTGGAGTGCCCACATTGAATGAGGAAGAATCAAATGGTATTGATGTTGCTGGCGAAGCAGAGGTGCCCCCATTGGAAAGAGAGGGTAGAAAAGTAAATACAGAAGTTGTGCATTAAAGAATGGTTCATATACAAAAATTGTCATTACTTGAATCATTTTTTTACTTTTTACTTTTAGTTTTATTTGATTATTATTATTATTATCCTTTACTGGCAGATCTTGTCAATGTAGCCTCCGATGATTCCAGCTCCTCGTCCGAACTCGATGAGCTACTGTCTTGACTCAACTCTTCTTCTTCTTCATCCACGAGTTTTTTCAATGATCCTGTTGCATCATATAACGAGTTTGATTTTCTATAGGACATTCCGTCATCATTTGGATCGATATACTCATCAGGATCTTCTTCTTCCTCTTCATCATCATCGCTTGAAGTCTCGAGTTCATCTTCATCTTCATGATTTGTAGTTGTGGATGTATTGGTCAACTGTTGAGACATATAATTTGAAAAATGGTCGTCATCGTCTGATTCAGATTCATCACTATCTAGTAAAACTTTCTTCTTCTGCGGCCTATCGATATCGTAAACATCATCGTCAACCTCGTCATCATCATCATGGAATACTAACCCTGTTTTGACTTCTTCAATTATTTCACCCAAACCTTCATCAAATGTGGTATTCTCTTCTTCCTCTTCTTCTTCCTCTTCCTCCTCATTTCCACCTAATATTGCATTATATTTCTCCCTAGTATCGTATAAAACATGACTAACATAATCGTCCCATACTTCACTTTCAACTTTCAAATTAATTAATTCACTTAATGAATTTGCAGGATATAACTGTACAAATTTTACAACTTCTTCAGCGATTAAAGTCAAATGCCCCATAAAGCCTAATCTTAAACCATTATGACTCATTTCATAATCAGTACATAATTTTTGTCCTTCAATAATTTTATTGGTAATATCACCCAGGTGAAATAAATCAATAGCCAAAAATTTATTGAATCCAATATCCATTGATCCATTTAATACTTGTTGAACAATATCAAATACAACATTATGCAAAAAATTATTCCAAGGAAATCGAAAAAACATTGATAAAATATTAGATATGATTTGAGTATCAAATAATGAAATTTTTAAGAAATCACCAACAACAGGATTAGCTCTAATCTGTTCTTCAGTTAAATTGGAATTAGCATGAGGTTCTTCATCTTCCATAGTATCATCTTGTTTATTGAATTCATCTATTGTATCATTACCCTCATCGTCAATTTTCTCATCAGGGAGAGATATTATTTCGTTGTATTTAAAACTGATTGGATCAAATTCCTTCATCTTAGCTCTTAATTCATCTCTTTCTTTAACAACATCAAAACCTTTGTTGTCATTCAATAAAGCCATATTGGAACAATGTAATAGCTCAGCAATTAATTCACAAATCTTGAATCTTTCAAATCCTAAAGGCTCAATATCCCCAAATGGAGTTCTTAATTTGGCTTCAGGATCTTCTTTAATTAATAGATCATTGAAATTTTCTATTTTTTCACCAAATACTCTTAATAAATGTCCCAAATATATTGGATCTCTACCAGTAGGCGGGTGACTTTCTAAAGTAATATATAAAACGGGTAAAATGTCATAATCGGAATTATTCTTTCTAATTATTTCTATTATTATGCCAACACCGTTTGCTAATGCATAGCCTCCCTTTAACATTATGTTACATAAATGAGTCATTTGATCATGAGAAACTAATTCTCTAGTCAATTCGTTAGGTCCAATTGTGGAATTATCGGTTGTTGAATTTGCAGAAATTGTAATGAGTGCTTTCAAGAAATCAGCTGCAGAACTTTCTTTAACTAATAAAAATTCATAATCCTCTTTAGAATGATCTGATATATCTAAAGAATCAATCAAGTGAGCTATCAAATTTTGATTTTGTAGAAAATCTATAATACCAGTTGAATTATCTGGTTTGTCCGTTGAAATTAATTTTAGTAAAAAGTCCATCAAAGGCGGATTCGATAAATGATTTATGAATTTCTCAACCAAGTTTGGTTGATTTTCAATGAGATAAGTTATCATCTCATCACATTTCATATCTAACAAATGCTCCATGATTTTCATAAAATAAGTTGATAAGCTAACGCTTAGAGGAACATTTGTATCCAAGATTGCCCACAATTTATTTAAATTTCCAGTTGATTCCATTACGGTATCCGTTAAAGACCATACATCTGCACTTAATATTTCTGCAGCAATGGTTGCTCTTCTATGAGCTCTATCTTCAGGACTTTCTTCTTCTTCCTCTTCCCCTTCTTCCTCTTCCCCTTCCTCTTCTTCTTCCTCTTCTCCTTCTTCTCCCTGCTCTTCTTCTTCATCTTCCTCCTCTTGTTCTTCTTCGTCCTCTAATTTTTTCTCTACTTTTTTCTCTAATTTTTTCTCTAATTTTTTCTCTACTTTCGTCTCTACTTTCTTCTCTATTTGCCTTTGTTCGTCAATATCTTTGGATTTAGTCTCTTCGAATTCATCTTCCGAAATGTCTTTCGATTCATCTCCACTTGATTCTTGAGAAGAAGTAACTTTATTTTTATTGTGGCCCTGTTTAGATCTCTTTGCTTTAGTTTTACCTTGTTTATCACTGTCTTTCTGTTTGGACTCGGATTTTTTTGGTTTTAAGCTTTCAACAATGAGTGGTGCTTCTTTACCATTCAGAACTAATTGGTCGTCTATTTTGACACTTTCACCTTCCAGAATCACCAAATCCACCAACATACTCAATACATTATCTTCTCTTAAAAACTCCAATAACATGGGATTATTCGATAGTAATTCTTGTAATAAATCATTCTCATCTAACAATTTCATCAAAACTTCCTTTTTTTGTTGTTCCAGAGACACGGTGGCTGCATGGGAAGCGCCTGATATATCTGACGAATTATCAGTACCCAGTTCTTGATTTATACTATAATTTTCTAGTAATGTTGATATATTTGAAAGGGATGTAAATCCATTACTAAATTTCCAAAATGAGCCCGACATTGTAATTTGTAATATGTAGGTTCGTTGGATATAGATATGTATGCTAATTTATTAATACAAGGCAAAATGAATAAATATGGATATGGATATGGATATGAATATGAATTTGGATATGATTATGAACGAAATGCAGATTGAACAGAATAGAAAAAGGACAAACTAAAAAAAAATATAGAAAAAAAAAACCTGAAGAATGGAATACCAAATGATATGAATGATGTAACTAAATAAGCACACTTTCAATCAAAGACAGGCTATAATATTTGAGCTGTTGTTGTAGATGATATGATCTTTGATGATGCTAGTAGTGGTAGAGATGATGGTGGTAGTGGTGATGGTGGTGGTGGTGTTGTAACGAGTAATGTGTAATTCGTATGTGGTATGTATTTTTGGTTGTAAGAAAACTTTTAATCTTGTGTTTTTTACCCTCCCGAATATCAATTCAACTCGAACTAACTTTGCAAGATGTACAGTATGCTGCTTCTTTGATTAAGCTAATGATGACAGATGAATTGGGGGTATTAACCGTGGTTAGTAGTTCTATTAAACTAAGGTATTATACGGACGATCAATTGATTCAATCGCCAAAAAAAATAGGCGGAAAATCAGAAAAACAAAAAGAAAAAAAATAATGTCTAAAAACCACTAAAAGTGACAATGAAAAAAGACAAATAGTGTGATAACTATGTGACTGCATATAGACGGATGTAAGCACAAAGAAAAATTTTATTCATCCAAATTCACCATTCACGAGAGTTTTACAACCAACCTACTATACCTGAATACTAACCAATCAAGAGATCGTTCTATCATTTTAAGTAAAATTACAGAAGCTAGTCCAATGTTTAGATCCATAACGAGGGCACCTAGATCTTGCAACTTGTTCAGCGCTAGTCGTATATATTCAAGAGCCTTGTTTGACACTGCTAGAGCCTCCAATGCCATAACAACTACATTCGCATCCGCATCCGCGTCCACATCCACATCTGTGAATCTCACAGCACCGCCGCTTGTGGGTAAATCGTCGGGTAATGACGAACTTCCATCCTTATCAGCATTGAAATTGACATCTAATGGATCAAGGGACTTGTACGCCATCTTCAGAATACACAATTTACCATACTTGGTCACCCAGGGCGACAAGGTGTATTTACCGTTCAAATTGAAAAATGCATCTGTTGGTGACGTGTTAAACTTAACCGACGTGACTACTTTGGGCTCACCAGACTATACCTACACTATGAAGCAAGGTATAAGCCCCGAATTATTCGAGTTGAGTGCTACGGTTGTTGAAATTACTAGAGAACCCTTGTATCACGTAATCAGAAAGAAGCAGAGATGCAGAAGAAAAAAGACTTATAACGTTGAACCTTTCCAAACCGTTTTGGTGATAAATAAATTGAGATTAGCGTAAATAGCTATATAGACCTAATATAATCATGTATATAATAATTCATTATTCTTTTACATTGTTACAATGTAGGTTTGTTTCATGCTTATGTGCCAAACCTCTTACTATTATAACGTATCATATCTGCCAATTTAGTGGTAGCAAAATTAAAATTACAATCCGAATTAACAAATGGATCATCCAATAATTCTTCAGCAGTAGGACGATCTTTGGGATCAATCGTAAAACATCGATTAATAAAGCTTTCTGCTTCTTGTGATACTAAATGGGCAATATCTTCAGGAATTGGCGGCGCCAATTTCTTCTTTCCTGTTTTGTATATAACACTGATAGCTGCCTCATTTGACCACGGACGCTTGCCGGCATACATTTCCAATACAACGCATCCCAACGACCATATATCTATCTTGGCACTATAGCCTTCAACTAAGCTATCAATAACCTCGGGCGCCATCCAGAATATTGTACCTTGCATCGACATATTGGCGTTATTTGCGTAAACATCATTAGACCGTTTAGATATTCCAAAATCAGATATTTTACATGTACCATCTATTTCAAGTAGTAAATTATCTGCTTTTAAGTCACGATGGATTATGTTGTTCGAATGTAAATATTCTAAACCCAACAATACTTGCTTGGTTATAAATCTGATTAATTCTTCTTCAAATTTTCCATACGATTTTAAACACATCGCAATCGAACCACCAGCAACGTATTCCAAAAATAAACTGTATACGTTTTTCTGTTGTTCATAGCCCAAGTATTGTACAATATTTACATGGTCCAAATCCTTCATCGTTTCTACTTCCTTGTGCAACGCTTCAATACCCCCTGAATTATATCTATTCCAAACAACTTGTTTCACCGCCAACATTTCACCGGTAGTAACATTCATTCCTAAATATACATCACCAAATGAACCTCTACCTATCAACTCACCTTTAATCCATGCAAATTCTTCGCATTGACCATTTCTGTTCCTTAATTTACTAACAAACCCTTGTTCAATTTCTTTACTAGTAACTTCAACAACTTTCTGTCCCCACATCTTTGTATTTGATCTAGCCAATTTTGCACTATTTTCTCTAGATAAATCAGTAGAGATATTGGGTGGCGAAACTTGTTTCATTTGTAAAACTTTACGACGAGCTTCATTTGCAACCCCTCTGATTGTTTTCATACGGCGCACTCTCAAATTTGTGGCGGCTGGTTCCACTGTTGCAACAGTGTCCTCTTTTTCCGGCGGGTTTATTGGTGAAATATTGGCATTGGAAAACTTTCGTGAGATAGTAGGCTTTCTTTGCGGGATGGGCGAAGCTGGGGTATCATCAATTATAGGTTTATCAAGATTGGTATGGGGAAAATATTTCTCCAAGTTATTGTAAACTTCCTCTACTGGTGGTCTTACATTCATTAGTGATGGTTTTTTCTTGATTGGCTTAACAAAAAAATCATCCTCAGAATCGGATTCAGAATCATTTTCCACAACTGATGTCTCTTTTGATTTTATTGGCTTGATAAAAAACTCATCTTCTTCCTTATTTTTCATTGGTTTCACAAAAAAGTCATCATCAGTATCGCTTTTCTTGCTACTGCTTGACTTCGTAGATGTCAAAGACATTGATCTAAGTATCGAATGTTGCCTTTGTATTTGAGTCTTTCTATCACCAGGCGGAGGCGGAGCAGCTCTTTTTGCTACAATAGAATCAACTCTACTGTCATTTCGGTTTTCAATTGATTTCAATGGGTTTTCCTTTGCATCATCTTTCAATGTCAGCACAGTTGAGGCAGATATAGGCGATTTCCTAGTATCAGAAACTGACGATGAATAAATATTGGCAATTAATTTAGGTGTTTTACTCTCATAAGGAGATTTTCTTCTCTTGTCAAAATCAATTTCATTACTCTCTTTTCTTAAAACTCGAAATGAAGAACCTGCAGAGTTAGCAGATGTAGATGACTCTTTGTTCACTTGAGACGTATCAATTTGCAACAGAGGAGTACTTTTCTTATTTGCAGAAGCAAATGGAAATTTCAATGGGAAAAGCTGTTGTTGCTGTTGCTGTTGTTGTTGTTGCTGCTGCTGCTGCTGTTGTTGTTGTTGTTGTTGTTGTTGTTGTTGTTGTTGTTGTTGTTGTTGTTGTTGCTGTTGTTGTTGCTGTTGTTGTTGTTGTTGTTGTTGTTGTTGTTGTTGTTGTTGTTGTTGTTGTTGTTGCTCGTGTTGTGGCTCCTGATGTCCACTTTTTGACTTTTGAGGAACTTCACAAATGCTAGATAAATTCATTTGATCTTTAAAATTCCAATAATCAACGCCAGTATCCTTAGTACTTTGTAGCATGTACTGAGGTGTTGCAGGATATGTACGTTGATCTTCACCTCCAGTTTCAAAAGATTTAGAATCTGAAGAAGTTGTTGAAATTGTTGTGGTTGTACCATGAGGGGATTGCAACTCTTGTCTCACAACAAACTTGAGCAAATTATCCAGTTTCATGACTTTTGCTATAAGATGATCTGGCAAAGCATCTCCTTCTTTAGCGCTAAATTCAGTTAAATGTAGTGTAATAGCTCCTATATCAATTAACCCTAATTGCTTAATAATCACTCTTTTCACCAAGGACCCATCTGATGCATCTTCTTGAGATAATGTTATTGGAATAAACAGCCTATTATCTTTACTTACCAAAATAGTCTTGTAATTACTCCACGACTCCTCCTGTTTAGGTATATACTTTTCATCAATAGGTGACGGGAATTCAGGCACATCATCGTCACGAAGAGACACAACGGACTTTGGAGATCGAGCACATTCAATTGAGTCACTGTTTTCTCTTGATTCGGGATGAAAATCAGAATTTGTTTCTAATGGCGGTGGTAAATATAAAGAAGGAAAGTTTGAAGAATTTCTTCTTTGTTGCCGTGAAGTTGATGATTTTACAATACCAGCTGCTTTCTCTCCACCATATTTACGCAATGTACTTAGTATACCACCCCCTTTTTTGTTTTCAACTTTCAGTGACTTCTTATTTTCGTCTAGAAAATTAGGTCGTTTTTTCTCCTTCCCTTCATTTGATATGCTTCTATTATGCTTTCTAAAAAACAGATGATGTGACGGCGATGGTATTTGCTCCTTCGGTTTTGGATCTATGTATGAATATGGTCGCTGAACTAGTTGTGGATTTGAAGATGTCGAATTTGAGGATGAAACGGATGAACTTGATTTGTGTTTGTAATATACTGGAGTTGATTTTCTGTACTCGTACTTTAGATTCAGTGGTGATATTTCGCCTGACCCTTTTCTTGAATTACAATCGTTTGTTTCCTGGCGCAACAAATCAAGAAATCTGTCAACAGAATTTAGATCATCATCAAGTTGTAAATATTTTGAAAATTGTTTCCAAATCATTGAATCTTTATCAAAATTCTCCAACTCTAAAAATCTATTACCTGAAATTTCATTTCTCCTGAAAGTTTCTCTCCATGAATTATTGAATTGATGTCGTTCTAACCATTTGAGCACATTTGAAATGTTCCATTTATTTGACACACTGACTAAAGGTGATTGTGAGTTTATTGCATATCGGACAAACCTTTTATTCTTATTAGCCTGTTCCATGTTTGAATTGACTGAATTATTTGATGCATCAGACTCTTGTCTATTATGTGCAAGAAATTCTAAATCAGTGGGAGTTTGTATTAATCTAGGTTCTATTGGCAGTTGTTTCAACGCCTCTGAAGATTTTGCTTTATCTAGCTCCAATGAACTTTTGCTATAATCGTAACTTCCTATAATTGACCCAATTGCATTTGAATGTAGACTTACACTCGCCGACTTTGGTGGTGATGGCGACGTACCAATTATTGTCGAATCTCCCTCGGGTGATTCTAGCACTGGGCTGAATCCAATTTCTTGCTTTTTACTATAAGGAAAAATATCCGACTTTATAGGCGATATGAGAAATTCCTGTATTGAATCATCATGTTCTGAAAAACTGAAGCTGGTTTGACTGTTTTTCAGTGATAATTTAGGAGAAGAATCTCCTTGCTCGGGTATTCTTGTCTTTGATATTGCAAATGGCATGGCAGGTTGCTGGTATGAAAAATCAGCTGATGAATTATATATAACCCCATCTGATGCAATTCGAGGCTGTTTCTGTTGTTGTTGCTGTTGAAGTGAATCAAGATTCTGTTTTGCAGTATTACCTGCTTGAGAAAACGGGATTTTTATTCTGTGATTTTCATAACTAACCGATCTTCTTTTATCTGACAGCAATCTTTCCTTTGAACAGTTAGATAGATCAGTATATGGATGGGATTCGGATATATCACCAGTATATTGAAAAATATCCATTAAAACTTGACCTTTGATTTTAGTTTTAATAATAGTATGTCATGTCTATTTTTAACTCGCAAGAAGATCAAAACAGAAGGATTGAAAAAATGTAAACAATCACGGTAATCAACTTCTACTGTGCTGTCCATATAAATGAGCGCTGCTTCAATGGAGTTTAAATGAGTTTAAAAGATCTACTTTATAATACAATCAAAAACCTAAATACCCTTCATGAGTTTAAAGCATGGGATGAAATAATTGGATATGAATCATTACTACGATCAACATTGAATAATATAATTCAATTACTTGACTTAAAACAGTCGTACAAGGATTTACATTTAACAACTAATATTGAGACAATTGGGAGCTTGAACGTACGGTATTATGGCAATATAAATTCTCGATCAATCAGCAACCAAAGTATCCTACAACATCTCGCATCACCACCTACCAGCAGAGCAAGTATGTTACGACAGTTGGTTGATATTTTATCTGATGATAAAAATCCCAGTAAAATCAAAAGTTCCTACTCATCAATAATAAGGAAATTTTCTATTTTATTACAAGATTTGTTGAAAGCAAGAAGTGATGCGGAAAGCCAGCTAAAATTATACATATTTCGATGTCTAAATTATGATCGGTTATTCTATCAAGATATCGTGAACAAAGAAATTCCTGAAGATACTGAAAAGTTGGTGGAACTTATGGAAGCCTATATATCATCTGATGAAGATGAGGATTCTATGTTCAGTTACGAAAGAGACGCGAACATACATTATTCGCTTGAGCTCAAGGTTGATAGTGATACATTCCAGACCATATATCGAATATTTTCAAATGTGCTAAGTTTCAAACCCAATATCAATGTTAAACAGTTTGCATCTGCTATTATCAGTGTCTATAAGAAGCATGAAGAAATAAGTCATTTTGAAGTCGAAAAGCCTGATATAAAATTAATAAGCATCTTGCCCAGAGCGTTTTCAAATATAAACAAAAGGGTTCTTGCAGAAGTTTTGGATATGACAGTATCTGACATTGCTGATAAGGATTTATTTATTAATCTCAAACAAATAGTTTCAGAGTTACAAGCATTTGGTCTTGAAGTCGACAACGATTACCCTTACTTAATGAAGCATTATTTACATTGTTTTCATGAAACCTTTCCAATTATTGTACTGGAGCAAGATCATGAATATGTTCGCGTGGTCACCGACTTAGTGAGCGAATTATTAGATATTGAAGAGGATCAGCGTCAGTCCGATTTTACAGAACTTTTAATGGATTTTTTGCATGCACATAAATTATTGTTAAAGAATAATTTTCTACTATCGTCAACATTGCTCATGCGTGCCAGCACCTTTGATTATTATCAACAAAGGAAAATCAAGAAAATCATATTTGATGGGTGGGTAGATAAATTGTCGGAAGTTGCGCAACTTGATATGATTTCTAGTAATAATCTAAAATCGAAAAGAATATTACAAGTATGGTTTTTGAAAACGAAGAGACTAGATAGCATATTAAACGAGGCAGATAGCTTCCACAAGGAGGAATTAAAGCTGAAGATATTGTCCCGCTGGAAATTGTTGTCGTTGAAATATGGCAATTGGAATGTGATTGCCGACACAAAATTTCTTCATAAAATTTTTACAAAATGGCTACATTTGATGAATGAACAGTCTAGACAAATGAGCTTGGCTTTGAAATTTGACAGATACCATATTTTGAAGAAACGCTTTAATTTGATCAAGGATGTTTATTATGCGTCGAACGAAAGCAAACGACTAGCTTTGACAATGAGAAACTCCATAGAGGAAAAGAAAAATACGCAGCTTTTGCTGGACTGTTTTTCAATTTGGCATTTCAAAACGAACTCATCTAGTCGTTCTGAGATATTATCCTTGAAACTAAATCGCTTCATGGCAGTTAAAAGAAAATATTTGTCAACGATGTACCTTTCCAAGTGGATATCTGCCCATAAATTAGTTTCAATGATGAGTGAATTTAGATTTAAAAAAGATGCAAAATTGTTGGAGATGTTTTTTGGTGTATGGAATGGAAAATTACAGTTGCAATTAAATGCTCATCAGCTTATGATGAAAAGTCATAATCTATCCAGAAAAAGAATCTTAACGCAATGGAGGGACTACACGGTTCAGATGGATAATACTAAGAAATTTTATGAAAAAAAAACATTGACCAGGTATATGATCGCTTGGAGTACCAAACTGAAATGTGTCGAAAAACAAAGGGTATTTAAAAACAAATTAATTTCAAAATATTTGAAGGATTGGAACTGTAAAACAAAGGAGAAATCATTTGTCAAGAGTAAGAATTATCAATCACTTGAAAACTTGTTCAGGTTGTGGAAAAGAAAGCATTTTCAATTTGCAGAGAATCGTTCACAAGCTCAAGAATATCATGCTCATCAGTTAAAAATAATAGTCATACGAAACTGGATGACTCGAATGGAAGATTTTAATCATCTCGAGCATCGCACAAGTCAATTTATAAAACACTGGTTTCTAAAAAAATGGAGATCTAAATTGAAGAAATATTCCGAGCAAGTAGTACTTACGTCATTACCTGAAAGAATTGCAGTAAAGCATGCATTTAATGTTTGGAAAGAAAAGTTTTTTCTTAAATATGAAGAACGATTAGAATCAAGAATCAAAGGATTCCAACGTAATGTTTCAAACCCACTTATTGTTTCAAGTTACTTTAAGATTTTAGTGACAAAATACAGGTCCATTACAGAAAAGGAAGACTATTTGAATCTGCAAAAATTGTACTTACCATTTGCTTTGAAACCAATGTTTAATATCTGGGTCGAAAGAGTGAATCACCAAAGAGATTTGCTTGATGCAGCATTGCAGTTTGAAGAGAACAGCCTTCACCGATACTTTACAGTTTGGTTTGAAAAGTTACAACATTGTACGGAATTGGAAGATCAAGCTGAGGATTATCTCGCTCAAAATAATTTCAATCTAATAAGAAGTGTTATCCGAAAATGGTCATTGGATTATAACAAGAACATCAGAAGACATCAGCAATTATCCGAAGACTATATGAAAAAAAGCCAAGCGGCTAAATTGAGATCCATATTTGAGTTATGGTATTATAAACTGAAAGAATTAGCCGATGTTGATGATGCTGCGAACTCTACTTTTATCAGCAATTCGTCTCCGCTAACAAAAAGAGCACAGCGTCGACGCGAGGAGCAGCAAACTACGCCCCAAAAGCGTATATCACCGAGGAGAATTACAACTCCAAAGTCTAATGGGCCAAGTCCAACAAAACTTCAAGAAACAACCCAAAGAATTAAAGATCAAAAAATAAACGCTTTGAGAGAGCATTTTGGTAGAGCAAGAGCATCTTCTACGCCAAAGGAAAGTAAATCAGTTCCATCAAGATTCAATTACGTAAACTTACCACCACCGTCAGTAATCAATATGGAACCCCCACTGCCACCGTATTTTGATGATACATCAATTATAGCCACCGCTAAACGAATGGGTCGTATTCAACCAATGGTATTTCCAGTTGAGGATGAGAATCAAGTGAAATTTTCGCCAGTACATAAATTAAAATTGCAATCTAGAAATGCTACGTAGACCCTTTTAATGAATTAATGAATTATTGAACTTTCTGCCCTATCAATTTGCTCATTAATATCTTCGCGGATTGATTCCGGATTAATTTCTTTGATAAAAGGAGTTTGGTGGATTATCTTGGGAGGAGCACCTTTTGAATTTTTATAAACATGTAAGTAATCACCAACAATAATTGTTGATGTCAATAACCTTTTCCAGGTTTCATTTTCGCCTCTTAAAAATTCACTCAAAATCTTTCTTATTAAAGTTGCAATGGTGGATGAATCTTGTTTCTGAGCAGCCCATAGTTGGAAAATCGGATCAATAGATACTGTTTCAAATATTTTAGCAGTATGTAAAAGTTCCCAACCTTCTAATTTTTCATGAGTAATTATCAAATCGTATTCGCTCAATTTGACTTCATCTTCTGTTTTATCATAAACAACCATTGGACTATGCAACTCACAAAATTCTGTTACCCCAGTCATACAAGTAGGTACATCCATATAAATTGAAACAGAAATATTTTGATAATTTTCAAGTACATAATTATTGGTAAACAGTATTGCTTCACCGCCAGGGTAATTGAAGCTAGAAATATAACCAATCTGTAAAGATAATATGGAGCCTAGAAATACCAAGCTAATCATAATCAAACCGAGAATTTTATTGACAAAGTTCAAACTCCATTTCATAGAAATATTCGTTAAGCCATTAGCAGCCTGTAGTGTGATTATTGGAATTGTGTAAATAATAAATCTCCATTCCTTATGAGGCTGAAAAGACATAACAGCAATATATATGATAGATGAAATGAATAATATGCGCAATGAGTTTTTTGCAGGATGACGAACTGCTTTTTTATCACCCAAGCTGGTCCCATCATCGGCTGCATCGTTGACAAAACCAGGAATGGTTAATAACAATATAGTTGGTGGTTTAAATAATTGCAAAAGATATTTGTTGAAATAGGCACTCCACGGCTCTACTCCCCAATCCTTAGATTTGCCATTCACAATATTGAAAACAAATGATTCCACTTCAGGAAGCAAAAGCCTACCCCAAAAGTAGGAGTCAATACAGAATGAAGCAAGACCTCCTAATATAGTACCAGCTGCTAAGTATACCAAGTTGCCAATGACATTCGATTGGCCAAATAATAAAGAAGATACAATCGCAATAACCACTGCAAATATTCCAACTTCCAATCTAAATACAATTCCAGTAAATGCTAACCATGTAAGTCCTGAGAAATCTCCAATAATCAATTTGCTAATTGAGTAGTTAACCAATGGTAACGCAATAAAATTAGGTAATGTACGAGATGAATAATATAGCAAGTGAAATTGAGATAGTAATAGAATCAGATACCAGAATCCAGTAAGACCTTTAATTTTGCTCTTTCTATCACGGAAAGTAACTTTATTCAAACTCTCTCTTAGGCGAATTAACATAAACGCATTGATGAGTCCAAGAATAGCTCTCACTAATTTTTGCAACTCGAGTTGGTTACCAGATAACATATCAAGCCCGAAGATTGAGGATGCAAAAACGACAGTTTTAGCCAATGCAGCCAATACTAAACTTCCAATGAATGTTCTTGGTACAACCCCTGGGAATTCTTTATGATCATACTTTTCAATAGTTTCTATGGGAAATATACCATAGTTGAGAATATCATGAATTGCTTGAATATTAAATGACTCTTCAACCTTTGTATATGGAGATATAACAAGATGGTATGACACTAGCGCGATAAGAGCAGCATCCAATATCTTGTTATATTTATACATTATCCCTTTGTTGGAAAACTTTTTGGTGATTGAAGTGAATGAGGTGGAGCGAAGAATGGAGATAGATTGATTCCAAACAAAACAAATAAAAAATGTTGGTTTGAGGTTTTCACCATTTATTCACTACTGAACACGAAATGGAAGAAATCCCTGAATTGGTCACTGAGTTACCAGAGGACGGCAAATTAAAGACAGAGAAGGTTGCGTCTGAGAGCTTTATACCTTTCTCACTGACACCAACAGCATTGGATAAAAAAATTCCAATTACAATTATTACAGGCTATTTGGGATCAGGTAAATCCACCTTATTACAAAATATAGGAAAAAATACCAACAAACGACTAGCTATAATTCTCAATGAGTTTGGTGATTCGTCAGTGATAGAGAAATCAGTCACCATCCAAGATAAGAATGAAAGTGTGCAAGAATGGTTGGATATAGGCAATGGTTGTCTCTGCTGCACGGTCAAAGATAACGGTGTATCAGCAATTGAGAACTTAATAGAGAATTCCAAGGATAAGATTGATTATATACTTTTGGAAACTACGGGGATCGCTGATCCGGCTCCAATAGCAAAGATGTTTTGGCTAGATGACGGATTAGCATCGAATATCTATATTGATGGAGTGGTTACCGTAGTTGACGCTGAACACATAGTATCGTGTTTGGATGATGTTGGAGGACACTGGCACAAAGAGCATAATATGGAACAAGTTGAAGAAGGCATAACAACAGCACATTTACAAATAGCTTTAGCTGACACTGTATTATTGAATAAAGTTGATAAGGTTGATGACACTGGCAGTACAATTGAAAGAATAAGGAGTATTAATCAGACTTCGCCCATATATACCACTAGCTTTGGGGACATAGAATTAGACAAAATACTAGATTTACATGCGTTTGATGCCAATGCTACCAGAATTAACGAAACAAATTCGACATTTCATGATCATAGAATTACCACTGTTTGTGTGGCTTTTCCATTTTTTACTGATAAAGAAGGGTTTAACAAAGTTGAACAATTTTTACAGTGTATTCTCTGGGAGAATAAAGTGAATAATAAATCTGTTGAGATTCACAGACTTAAAGGACTCCTAGTTTATAAAAATGATGTGCGAGTGGTTCAAGGTGTACGAGACACGTACGAGATTATTGACAATGGAAAGCTATTAGACGGTGTTAACGAAAACAAATTAGTATTTATCGGTAAGGATCTTCATCATCATGATTTAGTTGTAGAATTGAATAGATTTTTATAACTGTTAACGACAGAAAAAAAAATACATAGAATTTTGAAAATTTCTTTCACTTCATCAACCAAATGCCTGAATCAAAAAGTAAACCGAATGGCAAACCGCCAAAAAAAAGATGGTCCAGTCCTGCGTTAAGAATGATTGGAATACCTAGAATATCCTTGCCATCAAGAAATTGGATGATATTTTGGTCAGCTTTAGTAGGTATTGGGGGAGGTATACTTTACGATAAGTACGAACAAAAGCAAATAAGGAAGAAATGGATGGCAGCAGTTAATGATTTAAGCCAAGTCACATATGCAACTGATAGATTACCAAGGAAACTAACAATATATATTGCACCACCTCCGAACGATTTTTTAGATGAATCATTAAAAATATTTCGCAAATTCATTAAACCAGTATTGAATGCAGGTGCAGTTGATTTTGAGCTTTTCACTGAAAGCAGACAAGGAGATATAAGATCAAATGTAGCGCAAAAGATCCGTGATTTAAGACGAGCCGAGTTGGACAAAAGAGAGGAAAAACTAAAAATTGAATCCCATAGTGAAGCCGAAGTCCCAGAAGTTGCTAGTCGCTCTGACTTGTATAAAGCAAAAGACGTTCTTGGTTTGTACAGGATATTTCCACAAGAAGTAGATATAAAATCAGAAGATGCAATGGAAGATGTTGCTGGTGGAATCATCTGTGTTGGTAGAGGTGCTTATAAGGAATATATGGCTGGAGTTCATGAAGGTTTGTTGGGTCCTCTTGAAAAACCTCAACACGTCATTGAAGAGGAAGAAAAGATTGCTCATGAAAAACAAAAGAAAAAGGAAGAGAACCCAGATGATGTTGATGAGGATGAAGAATCAAATTTAAAGCCAGTGCCACGAAAATATATCAAACCTGAAGAATATACTAATGCTCGATTAGCTCCGGAACTTAATTTGTCTACAACAGTCAGGAATGAAAAAGGTATTCCTGTTTTCTTTGAACAACCAATCTACGTATTTCCGGTACCAAATTTGATGGGATTCACAAATATACCCCGCAAAATATATCGATTCTTTACGAAAAGATATTTAGCTGATGATTATGGTGAAAGAACCAGTCATATTGTAAATAAGCAAGTCAGACCGTTTGTATATAAAGATATTCTTATGGCCAGAGAAGAGGAAATGGACTGGCCAAAGAAATGGGTTGAAAAGGGTAAGGAACGTAACTCTGAATGGATACAAGAGTTAGAACACGATGATAGAGTCACTTCAAGAATGAAAGTTTTTGATGATAAACTGTAAATAGACATGTATGTATTTATTTCCTCCTCCATAATGTAAAATTATATGTGAAATCACCCTCAGTGATATCGTCTTCTAGTGGGATATCGCCAATGAATTTTTGTAATTCACTCTTCGGTTGTTTGACCCACTCATTTAACGGGAACTTCAAAAATGTATCCATTTCAACTGTTTCGGGATTAGGATGGCTTATTTCTGTAATTAGCAAGTTTTCAACCAATGGATTTTTAATCAATTCGTTATATACTTCGGCACCACCTATAATGAAAACTCTCTCGACGTTACTGATCAACTTCAACGAGTTTTCGATGGAATTGATATGAATTATGTTTTCATCAATAACTTCATTTTCAAACGACCGAGATAATATAATATTAAGTCTACCAGGAAGCGGTCTAAATTTCTTCGGTATGGACTCCCAAGTTTTTCTACCCATAATTAACGCATTACGTGTACTTGATGCCGTTGTTCTGCTCGTCACGTCTTTGAAATATTTGATTTCTTTACGTAGCCTCCATGGCATCTTACCTTGGAAACCTATTCCAAGTGATGGCTTGAGAGCTGCCACTATGATTGATACCGTAGGTTTCGACATGCGAGCTGAAGAAGAAAATATAAAGGGAATATGACGAACACGCGTTGATGTGTTTTTTCGCGGAATTGAACACATCGATGCTGTGAATGATTTGTTCAGTTTCGTGGAATACAATAAACACATCACATTAGCTCAAAAATATTTTGAAGCAAAAGCGCAGATCCTGAAGAGAAGGGTAAGGATATTTCTTGCTTTGGTATTTAACTGTTTATTTGTTGATATTTAGTATCCTCGTGAAGGCAATACCACCATGTCTAATGTCAGCCTCATCAAACCCGAATAAACTTCAGTACTGCACATAAAGACCGTATTCTGGTTTTTTATTTTTTTTTTTTTTTTTTTTTTTTCGCAGTTTTAACTCCGCAAAAAAATAGGGGGAATCAAACCGAAGATATAAAGAATCTACACCAATCGTCCCTTATTTTTAGATAGTTGATTGTAAAAACTATATTAGCTAGTGGTTTGATTAATTTAGTTTAATAAGATCCGAAAAACTTTGAAAACTGGAATATGTTGTCTAACAATTTAAATGACTGCAAATTTTTAATTTCTCACTTGAATGCCAGTAGAGCTTTTTAAGTCACACAAAGCTAATATCTCACTATCTCTTTGAGTGGTGCAGAAAGACTCAAATATAAGCTGAATAAGACTGATCTGAAAACCGTTTAATTATATTAATTATGTTAATTATGTAGTCATCAATTTTAGCTGCTGCTCGTAACATTACACCCGTTGTATTTGCAATTTTATTTTTTTATCAAGAATTGTTTGAATGGAGAGAAAATGAGGAGAGCAAAAAAACGAATGACCAACAAAGCCAGAACAAAAAGAGCATCAATTCAATCAAATCAAAACATATTATCAAAGATATACTAACACAAAGGGTTTAAGAAAATAAAACTAAAAACTAGAGTAAAAGAGATTAGGAACGAATTGAAGAAATCTAATGTACAAAAAAACACACACACATTTATGTCACAATAGCGATAAAAATGAAGCTTCTAATGATGTAACAAATCACTTTGTGGATTTTTTAGTGGACTTCTTAGTGGCAGCAGCCTTTCTTGGAGCAGCAGTCTTTTTAGTAGGAGCTTCCTTTTTAGCTGGTGTTTTTTTGGTCACCTTTTTCTCAGCTACAGCGGCAGCGGGAGCTTTCTTGGTCTTCTTTGGAGCAGCTTTCTTAGCAGCGGAAGGTTTTTTAACCTTGCTAGCAGCGGGCGTTTCTTTTTTGCCCAACTTGACTGGCCCTGAAGGACCCTTTGGTTGTAAAAAGTCTCCAGTTTCCACCCCTTTTCTTAAAGCAGCGTTGAATAAAGCGTCAAAGTTAGCAGCCTTAATGTCATTGTTGGATTGAACATATTTCTTAAGAGCCTGACGACTAGGCAAGCACGTTAGTATTCAAGTGGTGTAAACATATTTTTGCTTGGTGGCATGAAAACAAATGCAATTTTACATACGAAGAACCATTTCTTTCCTTTAAAGTAATGATAGCGGATTTGATCATATCTAGAACCACATGGTTAGTAACATATTCAGGGAAAATTGAAAGCCATTACGTAATTGAGAACGTTGTGGAATCCAAAAGGCGACATAGCCCTCCTTGACCTCCAAATCTCCCCCACTTTCCTACGTCTTAGAATGTATATTGAATTGGACATACCCTTGTAAGTAACTTTCGACGCAGTTGAAGCACCACTACCAGCTGGAGCAGCAGTAGCAGATTTAACGGTTTTAGCAGTAGCCATTGTTGATTAGATAATTGAGCAAGTAGATGTAGAAGAAAGAAAGAAGAGAAAGAAGGGAAGGAAAGGAACTAACAACAACAAAAAATATAAACAAATTTTTAGAGGGATTTTAAGTTTATGATAACTGGTCCTTTTTTTCTTTTACAAAACCAAAACAAACAAACAAACAAACCAAACAAATAGAATCTTTTTTGTGCAGTACAGTACTGTGCTGTACTGCACAGTAGTACTCCCCTGTTTATTTTCTCTTCTTACTCTTCCACTAATTGTTCTGTCAGGTAAAACGACGCTCATTTTTTTTGTACTTGATGCAGGAGAAAATAGGCTGTCAAAATCCGTGTCTTTACGAATAAGTATTTATACGGGGTTCATTGGGAGTCCCACTTTCCACCACTTGTATGCCTGCTCAATTCAGCCACGTCTTTACATGTAGACAACTCTTTCAATGGATCTATCTGATCTTCAAGTGTTCATTTGCCATTACATTTGCCTCTAATTTCTTTTTTTTTAGTAGTACATACTTAAAGAGTGCTTCTGTTGCTAAGATTTGACTGTAAAAACTTGGCTGTAAAACTATTATACATTGACTATATACCCAGCAAGCTACTAAGGACAAACTTCGTGTTCGGTCCATTGTTGATTTTCATCCATCTCATAAATATATCTCCTGTCTTTATCCAATTCATAATAATCAACGGAATTTATAAACAAGCCAACAACGCTGAAATTTTTCAAACCATCATCATCTTTTTTACCATCAACACCTCGATGAATTTTACTTATTATTTTTAAATTTTCATCGGTCATTGGACTCTTTGGCAGCGGTTTTCTGAATGATTTCTTCATATTCTTCGATAATTGTGACCAATGTCTTTTTATTTCTTCTTGCCATTCTTCCTGTGTGGGAGCAACGTACGAAATAGGACTCAAGTCATCATTGGTGGCATTATTGGCAACAAACGAGGGTGATAATAGCGAAGAATGAATTGGTTGCTTTTGCTTGTTGCTACCACCGATTTCTTCGGCTGCAGGTTGCTGCTCTTTTGTTACGTCCCTACCACTTACAGTCAGTTCATTGTCATCTACAATGACCTCTTTTTGAATGCTGGACAAATTAATTACTGGCTTGTACTCATCATCAATTATTCTGGCTCGACCTCTAAATCTGAACTGTCTTTTGATATTGCGAAAATAAAATACAGCTTCAATTTTATCGTTAGCTAATAATTCTTGGTATTTACCCATTCGTTTGTCGGTGGTGAAAGTTAGGATATTAGATGATTTATTATTAAATAACCAGCCTCGATACACCAAAGTTCTATTATGCGGAAACCCCGTGACATGGTCTATTGTAGCTAATTGAAAAGTGATACACAGTTGATCATTATCCGTTGCTGATAATTCATTTTCAACACATTGGTTGAAAGACAGAACCCACGGTGCCTGATAATGGAATTGTAGCATCTATATGATGACGGAGGTCTTGAACAATTAGTAGTTTTTACTCGATATATAAGAGTGCTGTGTAGTGAGATCCTTTCCGTGTCTTCCCCTTCTTGATTATCGATATTTTTTTTAACTCTCTTCTGGTTGAATGCGTCGATTCGCTTTGTCGTCCACTATGGTGCTAAAACTTTGATTATTATATTATAAATAATTTACGTAATTGCGAATAATAATCCGAGACAAGGCAACGCCAATTATCTCATTACGATTTGGAAAAGCAACAAGGTCGAGAACTTAGCTTTTATATTCCCTGGTCAGATGACGGCAACGAAAAATTGAATTCACACAACCAAGAGATCAGTTACCTCTTTTGTTTTTTATTAGGCACAGAAAAGATCCGCAGAAGGAGGGAGACACGTAAGATGCTACAAACCGGGAGAGAAAGTGCAAGAAACAAGCGAGCGTTAATATTTCAAAGCTAGTTTTGTTTTGAGCAGTTGGTTTTGCAACTGATTTACCCACGTGTCTGGACAATAAAGTGTGGAAACTAACCAGCAATGCTTTTTAATCCAATTGAGATATAGGTCACAAGAACTTATCATAATACACGTCTTTCAATTCTCTATGGTGGAACGATTATGTATTTCATAAAATCAACCACGGTAGAGAAATTTTTATTATTGTCGACGAAACGTTGCAGTTTTGCTCGAATTCGGCTTCGAGTGGTTCAACTTCAACCTACAAGCGAACATTTGCGAAATCCCAAGCAATTCCGATCGACAACTACCCTGGATTTATACTACTGGAGATTACGTTGCAAAGTAATGAATTGAACCTTTAGAAAATTACCTTTCATTACCAATAACATTTCGATTTGTCAACGACAACCCATTGGAGTTTTAAGGTTTTCATTGATTTAGTAAGTCCGCTGCTTCACAGACGTTTGCAAACAATGAAATTTTGATTCATTGTATCAGAATAGTTGTGAGCCACATAGTCATACTCTTAAATCCAAAACATATGCCTTTTGGGAAAAAAAACGTTTATATATGTTGAAAAAAAAAACCACAGTATTTGAGTTTGGTTGTCAAAGCTTTGTTTGTTGATTTAATGCGAATAATTATCTCATCTCAAAATTCAAATCACTCCCACCGCTAGCAATGCCGTGTCAATTAACAGTGCTAGACAACCCTAAGGAAGAAACCCTAGCTAGAATAGTAACAAAGTATCCATACTACTCAAAAATTCAAATAGTGTCAGAAAAGCCAGTACCGCCTCCACAAGCACACACATTAAAATATACCACGTCAAATCTATGGGACTTGATACAGACCATACCGTCCTCCGCGTACCTTGAGGTTGTGCCCTCTGACCAAGCCAATCTCGCTGAGTCAACGGCCACAAAGAACATCCTCCGCATGCATGAGGGCCAAGTAAACCTCGTCTTGAACCAAGCGTCGTACCAGAAAATCCCCAATTTGAAATCGAGCCAGGCGGGCAGGACCCACAAGATCACGCAGGACAAGATTGGCCATGGCGCTGACCGCTTTGTGAACCACCGCTACGCGGTGTCGTGCTCGTCGACTGTGCCTGAGTTGAAATACGTGGTGGAGACGCTATTTAAGGACGTTTTTGTGCTGATTTACCACGTTGGCGGAGACAGAGAAATCAGGTTCGCTACAGGCACCGCTGAAGTGCCCGCGTTGGAGGGGTTAGATGAGTTGGAAGTGTATGACACTTTGACAGTATCTGCCAATTTCAGTTCCCAGCAAATTTTGCAGGAGCTTGGTAGAACTAAAACATATTCGAGACTTACTGTTTGGGACGTCAACTCAAAAGCGGTCAATGCATCAAATTGGAAAATTCTAAGTTTGCATAGAGAGGATCACAATTTGCTTCTATATAGAGATAACGAACAAGTCTACGTGTACGAAGTCAAATAAATAATAAATAACCTAATTAAATAACGTATAAATACACGAATAAAACATTTCACAATATATGTACAAGTTAAATACAATTCATTAAATACAATTCATCAAACACGTTACGAAAAGTCTTTAAATAACTCATCAATTGGAAAATTCTCAAATAAATCACCACTATTCATATCAAATGAACCACCAGGAACTGCCAATGCAATCGCAGGACTGAAAGCGTTGTCCACTGGATTCAAAAAACTTGGAGTTTGAGAAACTATTGGTATTGGATCTCCCATTCCATTTCCATTTCCAGAGCTAGCTGCTGTATTATATCTACTACTCGGATCGTCATTTTTCATATTCATCATCTGCAACCATATAGAATCGATTTGATCGTTTGGTTTATATTCTTTGGGATCTATATCAGAACTACTGGTCGAGTTAACAGAAGATGCTTCGAATAATGACGGAGGTTGGAAACTTTCTTTCTTATTTTGCTTTTTGCTTTGCTTGACCTTAGCCAATGAAGTTTCCAAAATGTATTCCAATTGTTCTAACATTTCAGTAGTTAGTAAATCCAAACAAAATTTGGGTTTGTAATGGACAAAGAACTCATCAGTGAGTGCATTGCTCAAGAAATTTTGAGCTTTAGTTATTCTCCAAGCGTAATAATACCTATGTGAAAGTCTAGCAACTCCATCTCTGAAAATATCACGACATTTCATTAATAAATCGGCAATCCTTGTTAATTTCTGGAAATGTAATTTATATTTATCATCTAGAGGATCGTTCGATTTCATACGGCTATTATGATCATATTTCATTTGTAGCGATCTAATGCAATATCTGGTTCTAAGATATAAGGCAATTATAACGAGTAATGATTTATGGGCAACAATTTCAAATCCTGGAGTGGCAATTAAATCAATGAAATTCCTAAACAAGTTCCCCCTAGGACTAACACATTCGCAAAAGAAGGGCATGACATCATATATGACGACAACGAATATTTTTTTCAAATAAAAAAATGCCAATTCTGCATTCCTTTTGCGTTCATAGTAATTGAATATATGAATATAAATTGAAACCATAAAAAAGTTTGCCGTGAAATATATTTTAAGCTTTATAGTCATGGGCATTAAAACTTTTTGACTTGAATTGAAATCAAAATTGATAGTCAAATCACCATACTTATCTTTGAAATGATTTTCCATATAATCCATCTTTTTTGCCAATTCAGCCATGTTGACCAGTCCTCGAACTTTGAAAATAAGATTAAATAAATCATATAAGGGTTCATAAGCAGTTTCAAAATTGGGGAAGCAGCCACATGCACTTTTTTCCATCTCAACATCAACGACATTTTCATTACCAGGTTTATAAAATGGCAACTTTGTATCAAAAGAGTTGATATCAACGCTTACCACAGTCCCGTTAGCCATTGCATTATTCAAATCTTGGATTAGAATATAATACCAGATTTTTCTACCTAAGTTATTGATTTTTTCATCATTGCATGAGTCAGGAAATTTATCTGGCTCTCTGTGTAATCCTAGTGAAAATGCCATTTGAATCAACATTGCATTGAAAACCTGCGCATCACCGCCATCAATTCCATCCCCATCTTCGGGAGCAAACAGATGATATAGTCTAGTCAATAAAGCTAATTGCATTAGCGTCATATTGGAACTTCTCATTATGTTGAATTGGTTCATACAAGATTGCGCTATGTTGATAACATCGATATTTATTGGATTATTCAACAAGTACTTGATTTGTTGAGCTTTTGGCGAAGGATCATCGCTCTGAAAATTGATTTCATTTACAGTTGAATCATGGGAAAATAATGAAACATAGCTAAAACGCAAGACAATTAGCAATATTCCCAAATAAGCAAAATCTAATTTTCTTCCAACTTTTACTGCAACCAGGACATCTTGAAAATCTTCATAACCAATTAATTTTTGTAATTGTTCTTTCAAAACCACTTCATCGAGGATAGGAAATGCAGTATATAAATGAGTGAAAAATCTTTTATATAATAGCCAAATAACTTTTTGCTTTGGCAAAACTAATCTTATCTTCTCAGCTAATTCCATTTCTTCGTCTAGTCCACCTTGATAAAACAGCAATCCAAGACATACAGCTTTTTCATTCAATTGCTCCTGAGATATAGGCTGCTTTTTGACTGGTTGTATAGACGCAGTTTCACTGAACGGACGAATATCGTTATCACCTTCATCATTACAAGCCTTAGCCGAGAATTCTTTTTCAACTTGTGGGGCATTCTCACCAGGAGGTTGTAGCATTCCTCTACACTTGAATTGTTCTTTTATAAGATGCATGTGAGTCCAAAGACTTGCTAGAGCATTATCAACTTTTGTTAGCGAGATCCAAGAAAGAGGCCCATAGTTTTTTCTTCTAATTGGCTCCTTATCTTGTGTTGGCGAGTATCCATCGTAAAAGTTGATGATTTCATGTTCGGAATCCACCGGATTGCGACCCAAATAGAATTTCGAATCAATGGGAGTTTCAGAGAATGAATTTGGTGAATAAGTATTTAAAGATTTTTGAAAAGTATATCCCGGACTAGGATCATTATTATTAACTTGCTGCTGCTGTTGTAGTTGTTGGGCTTGTTGTTGGTGCAAGGAATCTTCTAATGACTTCAACTTTTGCTTAAGATAATGCAATTCATCTCGTACTGCAGCTTCAGGAACACATTCATACGATAAGGCAGGTTGATGGTTTGGCACGTATGGAAAACTACCACCATTGGACGCGTAATCGTTGCATGGAATTGGACCTTTCTCTATAATCGTACTTGAGGTTGCAGCAGTCACTATGGGACCGGTACTTTCTATCGTTGATATATTAGATCTATCCGATGGTGATGGTCCGGTCAAAGCTTCAGCTATTGCATCCTCCTTCTTGTTATTGTTATTACTATAGACGCATTCACGTGAGTATTTTTTACACAGACTGCAAACAGGGGCACGATCACATTTTACTTTACGAGCCCTACAGAAGTCACATGACCTCACAGACCTATTTCTCCTTTGCTTTGGTTGTATATTCATGGAAAAATATAAATCACTTGATGATGATCGCTTGAACCAAAGGTGTCTAGCCTCATGAATTTGCGAAGGTTAAGATTAATGTAATTATTTCTTTCGGTCCTTGTTTCTTTGTGTGCGCAATGAAATCCAAAAAATCTCAGATGCCTTCGCCGACACTTAAATACTGTACGACCAGATAATATGTAATCTCCCCAACGAGCAGAACCTGAACACGCAATTCGTAAGTAATGGAAACTAGATGAACTTGTTCTGGTGAAGTTATGCAAAAAAATAATTAGTTGAATACTTGTTTGTCGTTGGGTAAAACAAGAAGAAGAGACTGGAATGAGAGTCTGTGAAAACTAACTCAATCTTGTGTCTGGTGGCAATTTTCAAATCTATTTATAATTTTCTAACAGTGATTTATAATTACTGTACAAACATGCATGAATACATACATACATACATACATACAGTAATCTCTACAATAGCAGAGTAATTACGAATGACAATGTTAGTTACAACCTGAACAGTAACACACGCACACACACATGTACAGACATCATACACCTCCTTTACCTCAATAATGTGAAATCCAATTGTCGAAACGAAGCGGAACGACTGAACAGACAGCAATACGCCTTTCACCATTTGGCTGACCTGTCCATGAATAACTAAGTTTTATGAGAAACGTGTACTATCCAGATTCAAGAGGAGAGAGTAGGAAGAAATTTGTGATTTACGTATTGTGGAAAATGGTTATGTATGTATGTATTATTTAGTTTGGATTTTCTATAGTATTAGTGATTTTCGATTGTTGACTTGCAGCCGTTTGGTATTTTGCTCATGGCTCTATGGTTTCCGCCATAATTGCACTCAACTCTTTGCTTAATAATCAGGGTCAATTGAGAAAAGGTTTAGGAGGAGGGGTTCCAACCAAAGAAGCGAGTAGCTAATTTGACTCATATACACAAATATAAACAAACATTAAGACCAACAGTTTAGGTATCCGTAACTATTGTTGTAGCTTTCTTTTTCAGTCAATCCTGTTTCTTTACACCGTCCATCTGCAATTAGTCATCAAAACAATCTTTTCTTTCTTCCTTCCTACATTCCTTCCTTGTTTCCTGCCATCCTTCTTTCTTCTGTTTTAATTTTAAACTTTCTCCTTTTTTCAACTTTGGTTTAATTCAAAGTATCTTTTCATATTCAATTGTGTATTCCATTGCAATTGTTCCCTTTCGTGGCGATCATTTGCACTTGCAATTGTGTAATAATATCTGGGATTTTTGTGATCAAAAAACTCAATAATAATCTAAATTGTATATGCATGTATTGTATCGTAACAGATTGTATTGTATCGTATGCCATTTCATATAGAAGTTAAAGTTTGTAAAAGAACTGATGCGTATCCCAAAACGGTTTAAATTTGTTTAAATTTGAATCAACGGTCTTGTCTTTTTCTTTTCTGTTATTTCCGTTTCCAAGAGTATCTTTGCTGTGGATGTTCCTAATTATTCCGACTTGTGATAGACGAATAGTTAGCTCAATGATTTGTACTTAAAATGTATCGGATAATTCATTTGATGTGTCTTTGAGTTGCTTATCGTTGCTATCGTTGCTTATGTGATATTTCCTCTGTTCTCTGTCAAGTCTATCTGGACTAATAGAATATAGGTAATATTGGCAACACAATCTGATATTAGATAAGTCTTTGATCAACATCACATTTTTCCACTAATAACGTCCCATTAATAACGTCAAGCGAAGACCCAAACCCAATGCCCACACAGTACTAAGCTATTTTTTGGGTATCGCTTACGGACACTTTTCCGCTTAAACACGGTCTGTTTCGTTACTTGACATTATAAGACACTCTACCGTACTGGAAATCTGTCACAATGTGCAGTATATGTTTATGTAATCTAGTACCTTGTGATTACATAAGTGCCTGACTTCTGTTTCACGAACTAAAAAAAATAATGAAACCTCCTTACTACTAGAACAACTGAGACTAAAAAGAACATTATTGATAGAATTGTCACAATTTCGAATTTATCATGATACCTAATGAGTTCAAACTACAGTTAATCGTAAAGTCATTACAAGAGTTAGGATATAGTCAAATATCCGATGAATTAACTACTCAGATTAAGCAACGACAACAAAATACAGTATCCCCACAACAACAACAGCCATCTTTACTTGATTGGTTTTTTACAACTTTGAAAAACGGAAACTATAATGAAATAGATGATTTCTTGATTAGAATTATTAGTAGCGGCTCAAGTGATTTTATCCAGTTGTTAAATTATGATGGGCCAGATTATGATACATTGTTATTGTTGATCTTGTATTTGATTCGTAGAATGTATTTTCTTGAAGGTAATGTCGAAGATAAATTACAGTATCTTCGAGACAAGATGATGCCCATATTGGATCAAATAACCATTCCAAAAGAGTTTGACGAGATAATTGAACCTCAAATTTTGCAGCAACTAACAAGAGAACAAGAGTCACAATTGCTACTTAATGATAATTTACCGTCACACAAATATTTCTTTGGCTTGAAAGTAGACCACACAAGACAATTCCAGGAATTGGTCTTAAGTAAAGTATTCAAAAATCCGCCTTCTATATTTGATGAATCCTATGAAGTTCCCAGTTTATCGACACTCATAGAACAGGCAGCCAAGTATCAACAGCTACAATCACCATTTTATTTACCACCGCGTACCAAGCAGGAGAAGAAGAAAATGAACTTTCCCATACTTCAAATGCATTTCCAAAACAGTTTCAAATTTACTAGATTATTACATACATTGACATATCATAATGATGAAGTTTGGTTTATCAAATTTTCTCCGTCCGGAAAATTTATGGTAACTGGTTCATTAGATGGGAGATTAGTGTTGTATGACGTATTAAACAATTTTTCATTGATCAAAGTATTGGAGCCAACAATAGCTGCTGATGATTCTGCATTTGTTCCTTTCGCGGATAAGCCAGCAGGTGGCAAAACTAAAGCAGTGATTTATTGCTGTTGGGATCCAAAGGAACAATATATTGTAAGTTGTTGTTTAGATACAGTAGTGCGGATATGGTCAGTTGGGGATATTCATAAAAAACGAATAACTCGAAGTGAGGCCAACAGTCCAAGTGATTTTAAATTGATAACTTGTTTTACGTTGGGTAAAGATATAAAAACTTGGACTTGTGAATTCTTGCCGCAAAACAAAAAGACTAGTGCTACTTCCTCAGCACCCCAGTTTATAATTGGATCCCCTGATAAGGTGCTCAAAGCATTTGACTGTCATGGGGTGGAATTGTTTGATTTCTATGGTAATATTGAAGATGATGACGATGAAGAAGAAGAAGGACCAGGTGAAGATGAAAATAAGGATGATGTTTCTATGAAGGATCCAGAGGAAAGTGAGAAAACTGAAAAATCTTCCTCCATGAAAAACAATCTTGAGAGTAATTTCAATAGAATCAATGATTTAGCGATAACGCCTGATGGTAAAATTTTAATAACTGCTAATAATGACCGTCAATTGCATTTTTATAAAATTCCCGATATAATGAACGAAGAAGCAACAACAAGACGGATTGCTAACATTAATTTGAAAGGGCGTCTTACTTCGTGTTCAATATCAATCAATGGTAAATACTTATTATTGAGTTCGGCTCCCGAGGAATTACAAGTTTGGGATATTTCACCGTTGGCTGCATTAGAAAAGCCCATTTTATACCGGAAGTATATTGGCCATAGTCAAAGCTCATATATAGTAAGGTCGACATTTGGGTATTTAAATGAAGAAACTGGTGAAGAAGAATTAGTTTTAAGTGGCAGTGATGATGGGTATGTTTATTTCTGGAAATTACATACTGGCCAATTAATCACTAGAATCAAGGGACATATTGGATTATGCAATGCTATTGATTGGAATACACGGGGAATGGTTGTAAAGGGTAAAGATTTGGGGAAAATTTGGGGTAGTGTAGGCGATGATAAATTGGTTAAAATATGGGGATCATAAGAATAGTATGTATGTGCAGTATATTGTATAATTGTCTCGGAATACTCTCCGAGTGATTTAGTGTTCTTTCGTTTTCAACTTTCCATACAAGACAAGTAATAATATTGACTAATTTGCTAGGTACCTTTTCTTATCTTGTTTGGACTTTCCCTGTACAGATGCAGACCCGCTACAAAATTGCATATCAAGTGCAGTAAATTGGAAACCAACCCACTTTGCTAAATTCTGTGGGGCATTTGTAAGATCCGTACCATTTGTTGGACATTTACCGTTCAACTATAAATAAGGGCTAACAAGTTCTGTAGAATTATCAGATTTTTGCAATCACTTTTTTCTTTATTACTCAATCATAGCTACAATTCCATCTAAAGTCATGACAAAACCAACAGTTTTAATGGTCCTCTACCAAGGAGGTGAACACGCCAAAGAGCAGTCCAAGCTCTTGGGGACAATTGAAAATGAATTAGGATTACGTGAATTCATTGAATCACATGGGTACGAGTTGGTCACCACTACCGATAAAGATCCTGAGCCCTCTTCCAAGGTCGATCAGGAATTGAAAGATGCGGAAATCATCATTACCACCCCATTTTTCCCCGCGTATGTTACCAAGTCGCGTATTGCAAATGCTCCCAATTTGCAATTGTGCATCACTGCCGGGGTCGGATCGGACCACGTTGACTTGAATGCGGCCAATGAACGCAAGATTTCTGTCTTGGAAGTGACTGGTTCAAATGTCCAATCGGTGGCCGAGCACGTTATCATGACGATCTTGAATTTGGTTAGAAACTTTGCTCCTGCCCATGAAATTGCCGTTAATGGTGGCTGGGACATTGCTGCTTGTGCCAAGAATGAATACGATCTTGAAAACAAGGTTGTTGCTACTGTGGGTGCAGGCAGAATTGGGTATCGTGTTTTAGAAAGATTGGTTGCTTTCAATCCAAAGAAATTGTTATATTATGATTATCAACCATTGCCGGATATCGCAATAAAGAAATTAAACGATGCGTCGAGGTTATTCAATGGTGTAGACACGATTATTGAAAGAGTTGAGAATTTGGAGGACATGGTTGCTCAGGCTGATGTGGTCACCATCAATTGTCCATTGCATGAGCAGTCGCGTGGCTTGTTCAATAAGGAATTGATTTCCAAAATGAAAAAGGGATCATACTTGGTGAACACCGCTCGTGGTGCCATTTGTGTTGCTCAGGACGTGGCTGATGCGGTTAACTCGGGCCACATTGCCTATGGTGGTGACGTTTGGTTCCCCCAACCTGCCCCAAAAGATCATCCATGGAGATCAATGAATTACAACGGGATGGGCAACGCAATGACTCCTCATGTTTCTGGTACCTCCTTAGATGCCCAGGCTAGATATGCTGCTGGTGTTAAACATATCTTGGGTGAGTATTTCAACAAGAGTTTTAAATATAGACCTGAGGACGTTATTTGCATTAATGGAGATTATGCTACAAAGGCATATGGTCAAAGAAAGTAAGTTCCACCAAGATGCGATAGTTACTTTACAGATTTAGATTCAACAGTAAATGAATACGCATGAATGTTAACGATAGAGCTCGTAGATTATAAGATGTAGAGTATAATATTATTCTTTGAGTAGTTTATTAAGTATATGTGGAAAAATCACTTTTCCATATATAATAATACTTTTTTACAGCACTTTTGTTGTATTTACGCTTACAATTCATCGTGTTCAACATCCTCATTTTCATCTCCTACGACAGCTTCCTTGGCTTCTTCCACTTTTTCTTCAACAGCTTCTTTGGCTTCTTCAGCAGCTTCTTGAGCAGCTTCTTTGGCCTCTCTTAATTTGGCTTGTAATTCAGCACCATCAATACCCAAAGCTCCGTTTTCTTTCACAAATTTAATTAATGAATCTAAATCTCTACCACCTTCGAAAACAATTGGCTCTCTTAAACCGGTTTTTTCGTCAATTTTACCATTAGCTGGATACATTAATAAAGTTGGATAACCTTGGATTTCATATGGAACATCAACATCATTGTTAGTATGATCAATGTCTGCAATAAGAACTTGGGAATCATCTTTGTTTGAACCAAAAATCTCAGCCAATTCTTCCCAGATTGGAGCCAATTTCTTACAATGACCACACCATGGGGCATAATATTTGACAAAGACATCTTTAGATACATCATCCAATATTTCTTTATGATTATGAGCAACTAATTTGACAACTGGATTAGCTTGTTTTTCTTCATCAGTTGGCAAAGACTCGGATTTAATGATTGGAGTTAATTTGTCATCGAAATAATCAGCAACAAATTTTTCAATAACATCAAAAGATGGGCCTTCAGGATATTCAGTTTGATTAACACCATATTTCTTATTATCGGTAATGTGATGTATAGCAAATAAAGGTACGATATCTGGGTTCATGTTGATTGCTTCAGCGTGTCTACCAAATAATGAGGCATCCAAACCAGCAAAATTCATTTTGCCTCTATATTTTTTACCTAATTCGATCATGTCTTTAGATATAGCTTCTCTTTGTTCTGGTTGACTGTAGAAATAATAGGCAATTGGCAATGGGGAAGTCATGTAAGTCATATAAGTATCTCTATCAATATCTCCGAAGTATGGGACAGTTTCAGTATCAACGAATTCGGCCAATTTTTCGACATCCATAGTTTTACCATCAAATTTAGCAACATCGTCAAATTGACCTGGTTGAACAACAATATAACTTGGTTCTTTACCTGTGATATCCACATTTTTAAATTTAGCATTCAATTTCTTGACTACTTCTTTATCTTCAACACTAATGAAAGTGAAGTCCTTCCTCTTTTGGTTGGCTACTTTTGTAAAAGTAGAATTACCTTCCTCATTGGCATTTATTTGCAAGACAAATGGCTTGGTTTGCTCATCAATTATTTTTTCCAAATCTTCAAATGTAGTTGGTTGTTGAACAGATGGCAAGGATTGCTTTATCATGTAGTCAACAATGCCTTGAGCTTCTCTTGGACCTTGGTAATCTTCGGCATCCTTGCTTGAACCATCTCTGATGATTTTCAAACTTGGATAGCCCCTAATTTCATGTTCCATGCACAATTCTTCATCTTGAGTACAATCAATTTGAGCCAATTTTATATTTGGATGGGATTCATTTAATAAATCCGCGGCTTTGGAATACTCCGGACCTAACATTTTACAGTAACCACACCATGGAGCAAAGAATTCCGCTAAAATCAATGGATTTTCTTCAATGAATGTTGCAAAATTCTCCGAAGTTAATTTAACAACAGCACTATTTGGATCAGCAATTGCATCACCGTCGGCTGGGCCACCTGCATGAGTAAGGGAAACCACTGCTAAAAGGGTGGCTAAGGCTTTGGTAGAATATTTCCAAAATTGCATTGTAGAAACTAGAATTTCGTTATTAGGAAAAGGAGGATCTAGTGAAATGGAATGAAATGTTGAAAAAACTGGCAAAATAAAAATGATTTATAATACGGAGATTTGAGAGCGAACTGAGTGGGCTGTCGGTCGTGTAAACCATCCAAAAAAAAGGAACTGACACCGTGTCTTTCTTCCATTTTATTGTATGTATTATACTGCACATACTATGGTTAGGTTAAACAATTAGACTTTGAGCTTGGACTGTAGATTCAGACCATCGAACCAATTCTAACCCGATACAATGTATAACCATCCATCCAATTGTTCATGGTTCAGAATTAATAGTTAAAATTGAATAAAAATGCGCACAGCTAATATATAACTTACACACACACACACACGTGTGCGAACGAACGAACTCACCCACACAAGCAAAAGGTTGGCGTAAGTGTATTGTGACGTGGATCGTTTGGTTCGCGTTGGGCCCGTTCTTGGTTTTTTTTTTGGCCGTTCAGTCGTTCCTTGGGGCGAGCTGGCTTGTGTGCATTTGGTCCAAAATACCAAAATGAGATATCAATCTTTGACAGATGCACAGTACATATCTGTACTTGAAGTTGAATAATTTGATTAAATTATAACCCATCAAACTTATCAAAGCTGGTAATATTATATATATATTGCATAAATTAAATTAACCAGCTTAATCTTTCTACTAGCCCTTGGTATCTACTTCCAGAGTAAGCAACGTATATCGCTACATCTCCACCATATTACTAAATTCCCAAGAATTCTCTCCAGCTAGACCAAGTATCCATTTCCACATCGTAGATATAAGCCATAGAATGACGCAACGAGCTTTGCAAGTACTGAGGCTGATAATCATAAATGAACATCACTAAACCCCAAGTCAAAATAGCGAAATACTTCCACAGTTTGTTATAAAACATGTTTTTCAATTTCTTTTGTTGGTGATTATTCAAGTCGCGATAGTGGATTAAATCGCCTTGGTAGTTTCTGAAACTAGGCTGAAAACACTGCAAATATTGATCTAAGAATATTTTTCCTAGTGCTATGACCACTCTACTGAAACAATACAAGGTAATTTGATGAGTTATACCACCGTGAAAGAATTTGAAATGCTGAGAATAAACAATCCACGATCCAAAACAACCGGCAATAAATTTAATCAATTGAATGTTTTTAGGTCCAAGGAAGGCATCGTTCTTCAATATTATAACTGCACTTTTATATATGATCGCAAAAGCTGCCAACACTTGAGCGTGGTCCTTTGTGGCTTCTAATACCGATTTCAATCTAGGTCCTATTGGACCGGATCTATATAACAAGTTTATAACTAAAGCATGCAGAAATCTTAATTTACCACCATATACAATCCCATTTCTTGCGGATCTCAAAATCTCGAATAAAGGACGATACAATGGATGAGCTAGAATTGACATATTAGTTTCAACGCCGTTTTTGTATTGTTTATACTAGATTGAGTGAATGTTGGGCGGAGCTAGGTTGCGCAAAATTGAGCTGATTGGGTGAGTATACTGATGGTGGCTCTGGTCGTATAGTATAGGACTAGTGGGTTTTTTTTACCAACTATTTTTTGCCTATTATTTTCTACGGGGTAGGAAAGACTCTAAGTACCCGAGGAAGCTGCGGTTTGGATGTTCTTTACACAAATAACCAAGACAAATTCATGATGGTTTCACTAGCATCTACAAGGTTGGTGTTAGTTGGAAGTCGTAGCAAGGGGGTTATAATCAATGAGTGTCTTGCAAGATTTGCTACATTTTGATGTATATAAGTCAAGAATTTTATTTATGGTGCACATTCACCTTCTACTTAAACGCGTCTCAATAGTCATGAACCCCAAGAATTGAGAAGCAACTTCAAGAGCATCATTAATTCTGATATAAAGCTATAGAGAACGTTACGAAATCTACTTAAGCGCCAAGTCTTGATGTACGCACCCAGTCATCTCCATCTCAAGCGGAGGTTCAAACCTGATTGTTTGCACTCAAACCCCGTCCGAACAGTGCGTCCGACCAATCACATTTATATAGCTACAGTTTCACGATGGATAAATTTGTGATCTCCACAAGGTTACCCTTTGCTTGTTTTCGTCGTCTTTCGCCACTACCTAGCATTCAAGTCGATCCATAAACGCAAAGCACCAACTGCACGAGCAGATCAATACCTCTCGCACCAATAGAATTCTTTATATGCAGGATGTGTTTAGGAGATTTTTTTGATTTTTTTACAACCTCCAGGAAGCAACTCCCCTAAAAACTTTTACCTCGAGCAAAGCAAAGCAGTTTTGTCCGCAGACTCTGTATCAGCCTACATTTTTATCAGAGGAGAACTCACTTTCGAAAGTGAAATAAGCCATCTGCGCGAGAGAGAAAAGAGGACTTTTTTTGATTGCTTTCACGAGATTTCATTTAAAAGAAGCTTGAAAGAAGGAAGATACTCGATTACAATCTCATTTCTCTAGCACAATTTCAGTTTGAATACACGATAAACGGTCTATTAACGAACTATTAATCACTCATTTAATCAGTCAAACAAACAGTTAGTGAAACAGTCAGTCATAAAGTCAGTCAAATAGAAAAACTAGGACCGATCTACCAGCTTGACTTGAATCTCCATTGCTTATACATCACTACAGTTATTTAGTTGATTTGACTTGATAGACTTGCGTTGTAAAAGCCAAAATCCAAAAAAAAAGAGAAGCCAGTTTGACAGCCATATTATTATAATATTAGTCCTACACAGTACACAGTATTACAGTGACTGACTAAATTATTCATATCGTTTGGTATTGCATTTTCTCACAGTGAAAAACAAGTCTAGCTTTCAGCACTAACAGAGAAAAAATTTTTACCGAAGAAAAATTTTCAAATAAATTTTCATTTGATTCTATTCTTTTTTTGCTCTTTCACCATTTCATTTTCAGAAACAAGAAACAACTCACTCAGTCACTAGCCTTTAGGGTCCATTAAGAAGTCGTGGTATATTTTATCTTTTGATAGCTTATTTATTCCAATTTCAAATAATCTTTTATTTATTATTGATAGTTTTTTTCATTGCATTTCTGGAAAGAAGAAATCTTTTGCATTTTCATTTTTTAATATCGAGAAAGAGCTTTTAGATTCATAATCATACTCCAAATAATGACTTCGCCAGTTTCATATGCTAATGTCGCCGCCAATGGCGCAGCAACAGCGAGTACTGCACCTTCTGCTACCGAGCCTAAAACCACTGCTTCCCCGGTAAGTACAAGTTCGGAAAACACTCTTGATGACGACACCAGTGCCACTGAAGAGTCACAAGCTAAAGAGACTGATTTATCCTTGTCATCGTCTTCGTCTTCGTCAGCAGCAGCAACGACAAATACCAGCGCTTCTGCTCCAAAACGAAAAAAGAATTTGGCTCCGGCTCCAGTACCTACGAAATCAGCTTGGGGAAGTGTGGCAAATGAAATATCTCAGCTCAGTGTTGACGACAAGAAATGGCCAACGCCGGATAAAGCACCATTATTGGGTGAACAACCGTTTAATAAACAACCTGCACAAAAATTTATCAAGCCGATCACTAACAAATGGGTGCCTATTAATGCTAAAGTGATATTGCAAAGCTCTAGATCCACTGGTAACAACCAAAACCAAAATAGTAGTAATCAAAAGCAAAATAGAAATAGAAATAGAAAAAAGTCTGGTAACAATAGTGGGCAAAATAGATTTCAAAAACCAGTTTCAAAAAAGAAAGGCGAATTCAATGAACAAACAGGGGATCAACAAACCGAATATGCTACCAATGAAGCTTCTGCTGTGAATGGATCTAGTGAAGAACCGGAAGATCAAGAAGATTCTAAACCAAAACAAGATCAGTCCCAGCAACAAGAATCAGAACAAGACCCAGAACCACAAGCCCAGCAATCACAATCACAGCAACCCCAACAACTGCAACTGCAACTCCAACAGCTGCAGCAGCCGTCTTCACAGCATTACCAAAATCATCAACAACAATCCAAGTTCAATAATGTGAATGGTCAACAGAAGACATATAGACGTTATAATAATACCCAACAACAACAGCAACCTCACCAACAAATAAATGACAATTTCAATGGACAATACCAAAAGAGATTCAACCACAGCCAACAGCAACAGCCACAGTTCAATCAACAAGTTCCACAAGCTGGATTCTACCATCCACAACCATATCCTCATTTTAACGGTCGTCAATACAGACAACAAAATGGCCAATATAGAAATAGCAATGGCAGTAATAACGCTAACAGATCTAATTATCGCAATGGAGGATATCATAGTAATAATAACAATAGTAGTAGTAACATGATGCCTGCCATGCCATTTATACCATTTCCTATGCATCCTCAACAGCACCAACCAATTCCAATTCAAATTCCTCCCCCAATCTCACCAAAACAAGATCCGCAACAAGCATTAATTCAACAAATTGATTATTATTTCTCATTAGAGAATTTGATTAAAGATTTGTATCTTAGAAAGAATATGGACATTGAAGGTTGGGTACCATTAAACTTGATTTTGAATTTCAAGAGAGTTAAAATCATAATAAATGGGTTAATTAATTCTTTAGAAAATGGTACCAACGAAGATAAAATAATTTTAGAAAGTATCCAATCTTGTAAGAATTTGGAAATTAAGTATTTGAATGAAGAAGAACATGATGTTGAATTAAACGATGTTACATTAAGAGTTAAGGAAAATTATCAACAGTGGTTATTGCCTGAGAATTGAAATTCTTACAGGTTTAAAGAACCGGTTGTTTATTGGGTCAGAGTTTCTAGCATTAGTATCCGATAAAGCCCTGGACAAAGTCAATTAAAAGAAAGACTAGTCATATGCAATCAAGACTATACATATTACATTTTAAAATTTATCAGAGAATTAATTTAAAAAAAAATCCCAAAAAAAAATTAAAAAAAGCCAATAAATAAATAAATAATACTACATTTTAAGTTATACGTTGTTTCATGTTTATATAATCATCTTACAGGGAAGAAAGATCGAAAGAAGAGAAGTATATGTATATATGTTTATGGATATATAAAAACTCCCTTAATGAATAATTTTTTTTTTCAATGTTAATGGAAGCAGGGGCTTGCAACAATTGAAGTACTTGTAAAGTTGCAAAATTGCACCAATTCATCAGTTTAAACCAGTTATTCGGCAAAATTTTGTAATTTGATGGTAATTCGACAACAAGTCTCATCTCATGGTCCTATACTTGATCACCACCTTAGTGTGCAATTGATGTAGCTTGATTTCGAATTCAAGGCTCGGTTACAAAATCGAACCAATCGGTCAGCCGGCTAGTTCATTCATTCTCATTGATGGCTTTTCCTAACGACATGAATAACACAACCCCTAAAACGAAGGAACCGGTAGAGCCGATCGTATCGCTCTTTTCATCATTGTGAAAGGAAAATATCAAGAATTTTCATGAGTTTCACCCACTTGCACGGCCGTGTTATACAGAGCTGCTTTCTCGAATCCAAGTTTCGTCAGAGATAAGTAGCTCTTGTCATGAATATCAGTAATTCTTGGTGTAGATTTCACATATACAATAGTCTAACTATCCGTGCGAAGATTTTCAACCTCTTCAACTTAGCTCGGCTTTGTTATAGTGAAACAATCAAATCATTAAAATTAAAGAACGTATAAAAACCCTATATAGATGCAACTAAAAGTAAAACTACATATCAAAACTCGTGATTCCTAAACGTGATGATCATATCTTTCCAAAACTTCATTAGCTCTTGAACCATAGTCGTAATATCCATAACTTTGTTTACTGCCTTGAACATCTCTGGCCCCTACTCCCTTAATTTCCATCAAACCTTCTCGCACTCCCTAGGGGTAATCGTAATTTCCAAACCTCTCCAACGATCCTATACGTAATCGTAACTACCAAAACTTCTTCTATTTACACCATTTATATCCCATAACAACATACCAGCATCTTGACATCCAATAATAATCTTGGAATCATTGGAACAAATAGGATCGCAGAATTCAATGCCCAGCAACTCCATTTCTCCATTTATATGATTCGTGCATTGTTGATACAGATCATCGCAATAATTCGAGTACATATACGAATTGGATCTTGAAGTTGGAACAGCAGCGGCTGACGATGTCGTGTAGTTGGTATATATCTCGTTCAATTGCGAGTCAATATCTTGATCATACGAGATCGAAGGTCTTGCAGAAGATGTAGGGGATACAGCGGATACCGCTTCATTTGTGTATGGCAAATTTTGATTATTATCCCATTGCGGAACATTCAATTTTGGTGGTGGGTTGTATTTTGGAATTGAAGGATGTGGTGGCGAAGGAGGAGGAGTCCAACAAAACTCTTTGAATAATTTTGGATTGATGTTGGTTAAATAATCATAATCAAATACTATGGGGGATGTGAAGAAGCATTCATCTAATCCATCTTGTTTTTGCTCATCCTGTTCTTGCTTATAAATGTTTATAGGGTACTTTTGTTCCATTACACCTTGTTGATAGTCAACATCTTTCTCATTATCCTGTTTAAATCTCTTTTTCCAATTTGGATTAATTAACGATTCTTTATAATCTCCAAATTGATCTAGCGCAGCAGGAATAACAATAACTTGATGATCATCAATATTATTGTAATCATTCAAATTCCTCAAATCTATTAAATGAACTCTTCCTACATGTTCAGATATAATCAATAAATCATTCAAATCATTTTCCGGGGAAAATTTACAAACACGAAAAGCACCCAGTTGATGACCAGGTCTGGTTGATTTAACTTCAATTAAATTCTTAGATAAATTTCTCAAGTCATACAACTGACAAATCCCATCTTGAAACACGGCAGAAAACAAGTACCCATTTGGATGAAACGACACACCAAAACCACTCTCATGACCGGAATTTACCACATTTATGTTAGGACTGGATGAATTCGGATCAATTAGGAAAATCAGCGAAGAATCGCCCGTGGCTGTTAAAATATTTGATCGTGGATTCTTTACCACATTATTCAAACAAGTATTTAATTCGCAATTAATCTTATTCACAAGTTTCATCGACGAATTATTTATATCAACACAATACAAATTGGTATCATTATTACATATATAGGACTGAAACTTTAGATTTGAAGATTTATAAATCGTGACATCATTATTAATCATTTCACCCAATTTCACGGTATGGCAGTTCTTGGATGCTGGATTATAAAACGAAAATAATCCTTTTGATATTCTTGTTGAAGGCAAAGATGAGAAAGAAGATAATGAAGATAAGTTCTGCAAGTCCAATGAAAATAATTTCGAAGATGAAGTCAACACACCACCAGTCACTATGAAATCATTATAATGATTGAAACAACGAGGATAATAATTCAATCGAAGATGGCTGCTTGTTGTCCTGTTATGTACATCGTAATAATATATTGAATCATCTTTTGTATAGTATAGTAAATCTTGGAACTGATTAAATTTGACTAAATCTCTTAGTTGCCAGTGATGGACTGAGGGCCTTATATTTGGCAAGTATTGAGGATTTGCTTTCAAATATTGGAAGGAATGGTAATAGTTTTGGAAGCACTTATTGTATTGATTGTAGATATTGTAATAATGCTGGCTTGAAGAGTTTCTCTTTTTCTTTTTCGTTGAGTGGTTGAAATGTTGTTTGCTCTTAGTAATGCCTCTTTGATTCACGTTAACAGATGCTGAAGATGATGTGATATCTATTGTCATGATTGTTGTAATAGTTTATTTCCTTCTAAATTATGCGGTGTCAAACCGGTGTTGAACAGTGGGGTAATGGTAAAGAAAAGTTCTTTTGTGAATTATCAACAAACTGAGCCAAAGTAATCGGTAAAGTACTAAGCTAGTAAGGTGATGAACGTAGTATGAAAACGTGATGATGGTTAGGGTAACCTTTAGGTAGGAAAACGAATAAAGAATAGAGAATAAAGAGAATAAAAATGGATGAAGGGGCGAAAGAAGGGGGTGCAACTGATTGACAAGTTGACTGATCGATCGATTGATTGACTTCACTTAGCATTCATTGATCCTGACCTTTTTATTTTATTTTTGTTTTTGTGTTTCAATGTACACAAGAACATGTACATGTACATGTACATTATTTTCTATGGTCACATTTTACATTTCCAGGTTTCGTTTTGACAGCTGTATTTCACTTGAAATTGATGTGGAAACTACAGATAGAGTAGAGTCAGAGTCAGAGCCATGATGGCAATCAGTAATAATTCCTCTAACTGGTAACAAGTTGATTACTCGGAAAATCAGGTATGGGAGTGCGGGCGGCTCAAATTCATAGCTGTGGAACGAACCCCATGTGAACGTTTGTGACCCTAGTTCAATATGCTGTGCATTGTATGTGACTTCAACAATTTATAAGGACGACTGCAACTGCAACTACAGGGTGAAGTTGAACTGATCGCGACTACAATTACAAGGGGAGGTTGAACTAATCTATTTATCGTGATTTTGCCACTCTCATTTTGGCCTCGTCCACCCCCTCCACCCCCTTCCACCCCCTTTGAATTTTTATAGATCTTTTTGATCTCGATTATTCGTTTCCATTCGAGTTTCAAAGCGAAACATCATCTTGTTGTTTGTTTTCCCGTAACTACTGTCTTCCCGTTACTGCTTTCTTTTTGGTTTTTTTTTTCTCTAATTAAATTGCTGTACCTGTACTGTTTCTCTTACCAATCAATCTGTCCCATCTAATTGCTCTTGTAAAACATACACATTTTTTATGAATAACATCTTCAGCCTTCGTTTAACTCTTGTGCATCTGAATCTAAAAATAGCTTAAGTAATGATATCAGTAACATGAATGCAGAATCCTATATGGCAAAACACCCGCAGCCTAGTGTTCTAAACGAAAATGCATGCAATGTAAGTGGCGCAAAACCTACATGTCATACGACTCATGATCTTGCGGCTTATACTCGACGCTACAGGGCATTTGACACCGCATTTAATCCTGATTTAAGTGCAAGCTAAGGGCTACTTCAAATAGATATGGAAGCTGATGGTTTGTGTTATTAATCATTTCGTTGTCATTTTGTTGACTTGAATGATAGTTAAACAGCGAGCTTTATGCACTCGTTCGGAGTGATTGTACAACTCAAATTCTCAGGAATATTTGAAGACAATCCGGTTACGTGGTTCTTCAGCCTTTGAATACAAAATAACCTCTATCGAAGAAATTGGAAACGAGAGGGTGTTATTATCAGTGAAGAGGCACTTTTACTATCAAAAAACCAAATTACCCATGATGGAATAAAAAAACGAAAAAAAGACTGCTTTTATTCATGTTGCAGCTAAAAAGAAACTCACATTGGTAATCATTCAGAGATTTTCATTCTGCGGTTGGAATTAAACTTGGTCTTTACGTATTTCAATCCAATATTTTAGTCTTTAATAAAGTTTGCATAAACGGAATTATTTGGCTGTTGAACGGTTTACATGGCCATACAACCTGGAAAAAGATCTAAAAATAAATCCTGAACATTTTTATTCTGTACAACAACCCTGTAAATGCTACTTATGATGACTACAGTTTATACTAATTAGTACTAGTTTCACTGCAAACTTTTTAATCGATAAAGAAATTGACATCTAAATCAATGTTAAATTTTGCATTAAACCTATGCCATCAATAATTGCTTATACCACAGAACATCTTTTAATCGATTAAATACCTCTGCCGTCTCCAGATCTACAATAATTTATATGCAGTCTGGTGCGACACTTCACCCCCCTGTTCTGTTCTATCTTCTCCAAAATTAGTTTCTCATAATGTGGGGAAAAAAACACAACCAACCACTGGATAGTCAGGGTAATAAAGCTGATGGCTAGGGTAAGAACAGAAAGAGAAACCAGCGGTCAATAACCAATTTATCAATTTGCAGAAGACTGTATTCATTTAAACTACATACAAGTTTTTTGTAATAGCTAGATAAAGGATCCTTAATTATATTTTTTCTTTTTGTTTTTTGTCTGTTCTTATTCACTTCTCTTTCTTGTCAACTCTGATATTAATCACATTATCATTATCTTTGTCCGCTTTTGGAACGCTAATATTAATGGATTCATTCTTTGCGTCATAATCGGCCCTTATCTCATTGTATTGAACCGGCTTATCGAAGCAGTACTTACTCGAGAAGCTGCTGACAAATTTTGACTCGCCATCCTTGAACTTCTCATTTAAACTCTGGTGCACGGAAATCAAGAGCGCGTTATCAGGCCGGTGAAAATCAATCTTGACGTCTTTATTCTTGATGTTGGAATCGCTTATGGTAACTATGTACTCTTTCTCAGTTTCTTTTGTTTTGAAATAGTCATTTGTAGACAAATTGTTGAACCACTTGTGGTCAAATTCGCCTCTAGTGAATATAGGGATGGATTTCGGAGTATACCATGTAAGGTACGATCTAGTTGACGGAGGTGGAAGTATTCGTGGGTGAATTAAACTAGATACTTTCGGAAACTTTGCTACTGTTTGTTTAAACATAATGTGCCAGCTTAATTCTAATTAAGTGATTGTCAACGTTGTCATTCATTCTTTCTCCATTTATATAGTCGTAAGTTTATGTAGGGCATACGCAAGGGAGATGGTTTTGGGTGTAACTTATAATCACGAGAAAAAAAATTAGCCGTAAATGTTGCAATCAAAAAGCTCACCTTCAACCCCATTTTGGAAATAATTGTCAGTTGACCTAGGTGGAATCTCTTAAAATCGCATCGTGTCAACGTGAAATCAATTAAATTCTGTAGCTGAACCATAGTTTATCCATCTCTAGTTGAGCCATAACTTATCCATCTTTACTATCGAGTCAAGCAATTAAGCTCATTTGACTTGATTTACTTTTATGTTTCTTCTTTTCTTTCATCCAATTATCTTTCCTATCGCTCTTATACTTACATATTATTTGCTTCATGTTGTTGTAATTTGACCTCTAAAATCTACGGAGAAACTCTTGAATTCAGTCAAAGAAAAAACAAGTAAAACACAATACTGACAAAGAACAAGAAATGAATTCATATCCAACTTAAATTCTTGTGGCATCCCATCAAGATTGGTAAGTCGTCATATGCTCTCCGGTGTTGTGAATAATTCTGTGCATAATTGGATTGGATTTAAATTTTATCGAAGTATTGCTGCAAAAGATAACAGAAACAAAAGAAAAAAAACACTAGCCACTTAATCACCAAAATAAATGATACTCTTTCAGAACACTCGGTATATTCGAGAATCAACGAGTAGCTAACATATATACATTCTTTTCGCTCACCTTTTTTAATCAGATTGGTTACGTTCGACTGCGGAAAAGCAAATTTCGATTATAATATAATTTCGTCCATAATGGCCTCTATTTCCCTACATGCCAAATCTGAGTGGGAAATATTCATTCTCCAGTATTAAACCAAAATTATTGCTTTATTAGTTTATCTATAAAGCTAATCTTTCAACATCTTGTATACGAGGAGCATGCTTCTGCATACACGTGGAATTAATTTGAAACAAGGCAAAAGAGAGAACTTATGAACCAGTATGCCTCTTTTATATCTTTCTTTTTTCTATAAATGAAGGCTTAGGCTTCAAGATTGTAGATAACAGAGTGACCTATTTCGATCAATCATTATGTCCTTTCTTTCATTTGTCAATCGGCCTTAAACTGCCCTTGAAATGAATATACGCTATCAGGTACAGCTGACTTTAAAGGAGCAAATATTTTTTTTTTCATTTTGGACCACTCTCACTAATTGTTGCAAACCCAGTCTTGATGCACCGAATACCGAATCAGAATCAGTATAACGTAGAAGTTCCGGAATAAATGCACAGACACTGTAAAATCTGCAACTCATTAAAATGCCATGATTGCAGCATTTGACTAAAGCGAGTTTTAGACAAGTAGAGATGACTGAATACTGAAAATATTTCTAGGAACTGTAGAGCCAATGCGCATAAGAATGGGCTGGAATACCTAATTAACTTGATATCTCATCTCCTTTGACTAAGTTAAAAGCACCTCCTTTATGAACCACTGCTGAATAGTTTCACTGCTCAATCATGTTCATTATAACTCTCGCTATTTGTCCGATTTCTATGATAATGGGTTTTTTCGTTTAACAAACCCTGTTTCATTATTTGACAAATCACTGAATAAATTTGAGAAAAAGTTCGAAGAACTGCTGTATTGATTATTGACCGATTGAAGACAATAGAACAAAGAGGAGACAAAATAAAAAAAAAACCTAAGCAAGTGAAAAACACATGGCCTATCATGTGATTAGCCCAAAGAACAAGCAAGTAGGTAAATGAGAAGAGTAGTTTCATAAGCGTTATTGTCATGGTTGTGACCTGTCTTTCTCCTGAGTAACAGATTTACAAATCAAAAGAAAGAGGGGAGAGAGAGAAAGCAAAAAAACCTTTGGGCAGTAAATACTGAAGAAAACGGGAAAAAAAGAGAGAGGAGGAGGAGGAGGAGGAGGAAGTGAAGGAGGAGAAAAAGGAGAATGAAAACGGCAAATTCAAACGATGGCGAAGATAAAACGTATCCTAGGAGATAGCAGCATCGGTCGTTGTCAATCGGCGGCATACGCATTAATGGAAATTACATGTAGTCTAATGTACATGTAAATGCAAATCTCAAATTCGGTCCAAAAGAAACAAAACTGATAAAGCAGAATTTAGGGGAGAGGCATGTGTGATGATGATGGAGATGAAACAATTGTCAAGCAATGCGATTAAAATGCGCAGATAAGAAGAAGATGAGATAGATATTCTTTTCTGATAAGCCTAAGACGTGATGCCAGAAGGTGATAAGCAATGTCGAACCAGCTAAGCAAAAAATATTCGGGACGTCTGGCAGGGGCAAGGAATGAGATAGACAAAAAAAAAGGAAAAAACAAACACTAAAAAAAGATTCGCATCCATCGTGTACCGAATTGAAATGCAACGCATCCTATTGTACAGTTTGAATTCACGAATTTATTCTTTTGATTTCCCCTCTTTTGCCTGATCCTGGGCTGAGTTCTGTAGACTATTTTTGACTGTGGGTAGCATATGTTACACACGCAGAAAACGTTGCTTTTGCATAGTTTGAATGAGTTAAACAAAAAAGAACAGCAAGCACAGATTTATCCGTCCGAAATGAGTCACAAAAATGTTTCTACAAGTATAAACTACGCTCAAGACTGTGGTTCCATATAGCAAAACTCACCATTAAATAGAAAACAGATTAGAATTCAAACAATGTTGTTGAAATGCTTGAGTTATCTGTAACCATTGGAAGATACCATCAGAATCGAAACAACGGAACGATAGAGGCTCGTATGGTGTCAGAATTTTTTACTCCTCTTTTCTGTCCCTTGTAGAACCAATATTATAATTGTAATTGTGCAGACTAGGAGATTGTAATATTTTATAGATAAATAGTTCTAGAATGCACATTTGGTAGCAGTCCGTTGCTTTATGTACTGTTTGTTGAGTAACAATATATATTGAAGTTTGGATGTACTTGAAGAGATGAGGGGAACAGAAACTTTGTATTCCTGTTTTTATTTTTGGCCTGAAGTACAAGTACACACTGCCCAACACCAGGTTTACTGGTACGGTTACGTTACGTCTAGCTTGTTCTGAAGAATCTTTGACTCGCTTTTGCAGCTCGACTCTCTGATTGTGCTATACGATGGCTTAGGCATATACATATATATATATATCAATGCACGCTTCACTTTTCACTTCATTCTGTTCCGTCGTTCATTTCATTTCTTTTATTTCTTTCACTTTGTCTTTCTCATATATCAAGCAATGTTGAAATCAATCATTCGTTCCATCAAACCATTCACTACAAACACTGCTACCAATACTACAGCCAATTCTATTGTAATTCCTTCATTAACAATATATCACAATTCAAATTCCTTGTTGTCGCACAACTTGTTAAACAAATTATCCAGTTATAGCTTGCTACCATGCACTCAACATAAATTCATTTCAAAAAATAATTCAGTATCCACCAAATTCACCGTCCATATCAAAAACAATCAGACTTTGACCAAGGACGATTATCAATTCATCATGAATGAATGCATAGATATTCACCCCGATAATTATTCAATAATGTTGCAGTTGTTTCATGGCACCAATCAATCCAAACAAAAATTGATTAAATCGTTTGATTTGCATGATTCGTTGCACGATTACAATAAATTAGTAACCCTAAATAAGGACAACAGCAATAACTTTCCCTTGATTATCGATTATAACAACAAGTTGTTGGCTAATGATGAATCCACCTTTGATCGAATTATGGTCAATTACTTGACTTGTGGCATTCAAAATGTTAATCGATTGGGGAAAAGTAGTGCTGCTGGTGCTGGTGGTATTTCTTCTTTTTCTGCTACCTCAATTCAATACAATGATTTAGTGCATCCTCATGTTGCTGAATTCGCAGATTTATTCTAAGTTGCTCAAAGAGTGTTTTGTTCGTTTGTTTGTTTGTTTGATTGTTGATCAGTTTATAGGTTTGTTTGATTGTTGATCAGTTTATAGGTTTGTTTACTTGCTGTTTTGGGTTTAAGGCTTTTATTTGAAATAATATCATAGTTTATAGATTAATGGGAGTTTGCTTTTTGAATTAGTCGTTGTAAATTACTGTTCGACAATAACCGATCCACTTCGTAGATTTGCTCGACCGATCTTATGTTTTCTGGCAACACAATTTATTTAAACTTGTAGATACTCATACATATTTATTAACTAAATACCCATTCGTTTGATAACATATTCTTGAGCTATAACACCCAATGCCAAATTCAAACCTTGTCTAATCCAGTCTTTAACCCACTCTCTAGGATCAATAGCTTCTTCTCCATCGGGTAATCCCAACTTCAAATGTTCACCATCCAACCATTGCGCCCATCTTAAAGGAAATGGTTGAGTTCTTGTCAATATCGTGATATCGTTGCTTGTATCTTTCAATACTATGGTAAACGAAAACGAATTTGCGTTTGGCGTTTCAATTATAATTGGCGTAGTTGATTCGTCTACTTTCATTTGTTCTTTTTCCGTTTCTTTGCCTTCAATTTTAGTAGTTATTGGCTGGATAGATATAAAGATGTTTGATTTTATTATATCCCCTTTTGGCTCTTGTGCTTGCAATTCCTTGTAATTTTTGATGGCGTTCTCCAAGTTTGCAAAGCACAATTTCTCACCATCAATCAATTTCCCATAAAACATATTCAATTTCATTTGGCTTGCCGATTCTCCATCCCCTCCCTCTCCTCCGTGTCGTTCTCCATCTTCTACATCATGATGATGATTGAATTCATGAACGCTGACTCTAATACCGCCCTCAACTTGTCTCATAACGTGAGAGAAATTCTCGTACACCAATCTATTCAAGTACTTGCAGTTGTACAAATCATAAACAATCAAAATATTCAAAATCTCATCGTCATCATTGATCAAGCCCTGTTTGATCTGGTTGGACACGTTCAAAAACAAGTTGTTCAATCGATCACCGAGCTCTTGCGTGTGCAAATGCTGTCTCTTCTTCTCATTCAACTGGTTCGTCGTAGTCGATGCAAACTGGTACGTCTGTTCAGATATACGTTCGGCATTGGATGTGATTGTTCCCCATAATGATGATACCTTTTGGTTGCCTTCCAGATTCCACCAGTTGGAAATTGAAGCAATTGGATTTATTTCTTCAGATGAAGGAGCATCCGTGGCACTGCTAGTTGGTCTATCTTTCTCATCTGTAGTTGCATTATCTCCATCATTTTCTGCTTTTCCATGCATTTCGTGTTTTTCTTTATCTACATTTTCAGAATTAGCATTGCCTACTTTTGAATCATCTAGATTTCGTTTCGGTTCCAATTTCTTGGGTTTCTTCTGCTCATGTTGGGCAATTTCATCTAAGAATTCCAATATTTCTTCTTTATTCTCGTTGTTTGCCGGTTGAGGAGTCGCTGATTTGGAATCAGGTAACGAATTGATGAAATCAAACACATCATCATTACTCTTATCTTTTGACATGGCTCTGCTCTTAATTTCAACCCTCTCTAATACTTGAGTTACACAAATTGATAAAAAGCAATAAACTAAATAAAGTAGATAGGTCTTAGGATAGATTCTTTTTTGTTTCCTAGTTCTTTAGTCACACACTATCAAAACAAATTCAAACACCCAAAGAAAACATACATAAAAAAAAACGCAAAAAAACCGTACGTTTCCCTTTAATCAATCATTCAATAATCGATCACCAATACGATTATAAAACCGTCCGAACATCGAAGATCAGTAACAAAAACTCACATTATCTGCAACATTTGTAATTACTTGTTTTCTAGCTTGATTTTTGTTTCCACTATGCACCCACAATTAGATAAGAACAGGTTCGACACATGCGACAAACTAATGGACGCCTTGGAGGAATGCCACCGTCAGGAGTTCTTGAAGCAGTGCTTGGGCCTCTGCAACTTTGAAAAGGACCAGTTGGTTCAGTGCTTGCACTACACGCGAACGAACGACGCCAAGGAGAGAATCAGGTTGAGCAAGGAGCGTGAAAAGCAGTTGGAGTTGAAAAGAAAACAAAAGGAAGAGGAGGAGTACGGCAAAAATGGGTACTTGAAGCAGGTTATCCAGATGGAATTAGAAAAGAAAAAGAATGGTAGTAACTAGTAAAAAGACGGGGGTGAGTTGGAGTTGATTTTAAAGACTTGTATATACTTGGGTAAATAAATGGATTTTGTGTTTAATAAAGATATCTTACTTTTGATCGTTTTTTCCATGTAGATAATATACGATATAAGCAGATAGAAAGCCATAACTAATAAAGAATCAGAGTTATGATATTGCTTGCAAATACAACAACAATGACAATAAAGACTTACAAAAATGTGAGTAGAAAGGGTCTTTACTAAAACAATTAACATTTCAAAATAATATCGCATTATGAATCTGTCCAACAAAGATTCTACGAATCTAATCAAGATTTGTTTCCCGTACTGTTTTCTAATCTCTCCATTTACTTACCATGTGCACAGCCTTAATTTGAGATCGAAGGAAGACTATAGTGTTTAAAAAGCTTTCTAGCTACAAATGCCTCAATCTCCAGTAATGTAATAATGTAATATATTTCTAATATACAAATGCCATACTTAATCTTGACGGGTCTTCAAAACTCGTTTTATTACCTTATCCTTAGTAACGATATAAACAACAGCACCCCAACCACTCAACGCATCTCGATCCACAGCATTCAACAAGGCTTGACTGATGGTTTCAAACAAATCTTCCGGTTCCAAATCAGGCTCGTATAAACTTTCACACATCCCATACAACTGGTCAGTGGCAGTACCACTAACTATGAAATCATGACTGTAATCAATGCATCCAATGGAATCAAACCCACATATGAATGGCTTGTTGTCCTTGCTGCCCAACCCAGCAACAATGGGTCCCACGAACCACGGCCCAAACCTACGCTCGTAGAGGGTCGAACTCACCAAGTTAGCCAACGTCAGGGGCTCGATTTGCCTCTCCTCGCGCAACTTATACAAGTTTGTCTTAAACCGGAACGTCTCCTGCAACGTCAACACGTCCGTAGCCAAACCCGTGAGCGCCATAAATGACTTGTTCCCAAAACTAAATATCTTCTCAAAATTGTTGGATACTCCAAGTGATTGCAGACCCAATCGTAAATCACTGGCTATCGCAATGCAATCTTTCCCTATCATTGCAACGGCAGCTCCTCCGTTAATGGAAAATGGATCGGACATGGCAATTGAGGAATTTAAATCAGTGGTAGTATTTATGTATCTAGTATTTTAGAATATTTTTAGTGGCAACAAAGGTTTGCTATTTTGTCCTCTTACTATTTTCTTCACATCAAAAATACGACATTTGGCCGTCGTGCGAGTTCTTCAAAATCTACAAGTATTATCAATTGCAAAACCCTAATGTACATCAATACTCCTCATCAAAATTCCCTAATTAAACATTTTATACAATTCGTGTAAATAAAATATAAAAAAATACAAACTTAACTAATTTTTCTAAATTACAACTGCCGAAACTTCTGTATTGGGTATCTTTAAATTCGGTTTCCTTATACTAGTTATACTAGTAGTTGGTGAATGACCTTTTAATGTAGCTACTTTTGTAACTTCGCTACTTCTTCTAGTACATTCATTTTCCTCATCTTCTGGTTCTTCTGCAATTGCCTGTTCCATCATCAGAGTTTTTGGAGGACTGGTATTTGATGTAGCTATTAATCGAGCAATTGGACTTTCAGTGTCTTTATAATTTGATAACGTAAACGTTTTTGGTGATTTAACTAATTTATGATCAATTTGTTGTGATAACTGTGCCAAATTTTTAATTGATTTTGATGATTGGAAAGTTGGAATAACCTTAGATATATCCTTCATGTTCAAAAACAACTTTCGGATTTCAGATTTAACAGTCTTAGTCAATTCATCATCTTCATTATTACTACTTGATCCAGCAGTGTTATGATCATGTTCACAACTATTTGCAGTAACATTGTCATCATCGTCAACTTCTAATGACTTATCCAATTGTAGCTGTTTGTCATGATCTTCCAAATCAAATCTCAATTGTAATCCAAATCCAAGAATGATTAAATAATTCTTATATTTATTTATTTCCAATTTATAATCGTCAATTTTTAAGTCATAGTTATTTAAAACACGATTATAATTTGAACAATTGAAATGGTTTTTTGGTAAATTCGAAATAAATTTTTGCTTCATAGAAACAAAGTCGTTATATAATTTCTTTAAATGATTATAATAATTCAGCGTCTTGACAAATTGCTTCATCATATTTAAATGATTAGCTTCATCATTAGTTGCCATATAACTGGATAGATAAACTCCCTTGACAATTGGTTCCCACTTCATTATTTTTTTAGATTTTTTAAATGACTCACGATGAGCAATTAACATATCTAAATTAGTCCATCCATACTCTAATGAAGATACACTCTCTTCTAAAGTTGGAATAGCTGTAATTTTGGCCGCCCAAAAATTACAAGTATTTATAAACTCTAACGCGATTTCTTTAGTACCAGCTTCAAATACAAATTTTTTGGCAGCACGTCTAGAAGTTTTAGGAAAAGTTAATGACCACATAACCTTGTTGGTTTGTGACGTTTCCAATTGGGCATAAGTAGAACATAAATTATAATCTCCAAGCTTTGCTGCATTTCTTAACCAATTACCGTCACCAACATCTTCTTCTTGCTCAGGTTCTTCAAAATTAACTCCTTTCTTTTGTTTTTTAATTACTTTGGGATCAAATGAATATAGTGATAATTCACCTTTGGAAACAACTACAAAATTCTCGGTAAATTTATTAAGTAAAGGTGAAGAAGTGCCAGTGCTAATTCTGCTAGTTGCTGATGGTCTACTGAAGAATGACAAAAATCTATTTGTTGCTGTTGGAGTTGGAGTATTGTTGTTGGCTTCATCTTGCAAATCATTATTCAATATTTTCAATTTTAGCAAACCTTCTTTCAAATAAGGCGATCCTTTCAATTCCAATATTAAATCATATTCATCTTGATAATCATCAACGTTAAAATCTTCCATTTGTTGAATAGTGCCTTCTTCCAATAGATTGAAGTTAGAAGTATCAAATGATAGCACGGATATAGTCTCATCAGCTTGCATGGATGAGTCCTTAGACAAAATGGAGGCTCTTGACGAACGTCTATTCAAACTTCTCATTTGATCGAAGGACCGACGACTTCGTAATACTGGTGTGGAAATTTGGGATGTTAGCGAAGTATTGTTGTTTCTGTACATTCTCGAATTGTACTGCTGAAGCTGATTTTGAAGCTGTTCATGATGTTGTTGTCCAACTAGTGCTCTAGCTAATCCAACTCTTTGCTTAAAATGTTTGCGTGATTGTTGACCTAATGCCGAGAAATCTGAAACTTCAGATGTCGTAGTTGTGAATCTCTTCATCACTAGTGAAGACCTACGATCTGTTGTATCAGTTGACCATATTGACGAAGCAGAAGGCTGCCGTGTTAACTCAAGATCGTTTTGATGATCACTTGAATTTGTTACTAAAGTCGTAGTTGTTGACTCATCTTCTTCTTTGCAAATTTTGGATAACCTTGGATTAGATAAAGAGCCAGCTTCATCTGCAGCAGTTTTCAAATGCAATTCATTTCTTGATAAATCCTCATAAAAAATCGATAGCTCGGTTTCAATAGCTATCTTTTCTTTAACAGACAAAGGTTTCAGCAATTTGCCATTTTGTTGTAGAAACGTTGAGAATGTGTTTTTTATAAAATCCGATTGACTAATACGCGATTTCTTATTTAGTTCCAGAGTGTGCAAAGCGGTATTTAGCAAGATTAATGAATAAATAATGATGTAGATTTGTTCGAAATTACGCGTACAAAACGCATTATTTGGGTGTTGATGTAAATAGGATTTGGTAAATGATGACAATATGCGATCGATTTCTTGAGATTCACCTTTTAAATACAATTTCGAACAAAGCATTCTTGTCGATTTTAATAGATTTGGGGACCATTTAAATAGATTCATGTAGTAGTTTAGGATTTTAGTGGAATCACGGTCACCAGCAGCTAAAAATTGAAGGTATTCTTCTGGTTGTATGGAAACAAAATCTTCATCAAATAATCTTTGCGCTATGATTTTATATTCAGCATTTGATTTTTCATGTTTGCTAATCTGGGTAGAGGTAGAAATGGTAGTGTTGTTGGCGCTGGTGATAGTGGATTTATCAGTTGGTTCATCTTCAGTTAGCATTGACTTTGGAGTGTCAGTTGTTATAGGAAGACCAGAAGCTGCTATTGGTGGTAGTGGTTTGTCATCCTTCATTTGCTTACTGAATTGAGCCAATTTGGTGGGAGGAGCTTTTGTCATTATTGAAGAAGTCGGTGTAGTAGTAGTTGACGAGGTAGCCTTGGATTTACTAGTAACTGCCGATACCAACGAGTCAACTGAATCAGCACTAAAACGCGGTGTGAATTCAAACAATTTGAGAGAAAAAGTTTGGTGAGGTTGTGTTGAGAAGGATTTATTAGTATTAGCAATAAGCTTTTCTGGTTGAATATTTTTTTTTTAGATTTTATTTTACTCATCTTTCGAATAATTCTAAATCTTTATTTTGAGATTTTTTAGACGAAAACTATCAGCTGCAATATTCACGAACTTAGGTGTTGACTGACATGTTTAGAATGATATTAAATTTCTCTGAAACACAAAACGAGTACAATAAAGCAATAAAAAATCCAGCCAATGTTGAGAATGATTGAGAAATAAAGTTTACAGTAAAAGAAGTTGGCAAATGTGTATTTGGAAAATCGATTGTATGTTTAATACGACCAAGTTAATTTATAAATCTAATCATGTTTACTCATTTAATTCGATCCGACAACGGAATTTAAAGTAAAATAAAACACACCAACCTAAATTATGTTTAATATACCTTCACCATTTTCGTGTAACAATAACGCTTCTCCACTTATGGTCCTAATGTAAACTTGAGCATTCAAGCTTTTTTGTTGATGCAAATGCACAGTTTATTAAATACTGAAGTAATACTGTGATTTAATACGTATCGAAAGGAGCATCATATACTAGGTTTATAGATTCTGTGATGCTTTATTGGTTTTTGTCAACGGACGTGGGGCTGGAGAGAGACAAGATATTCGTTAAGAGTACTTCTCAGCGGCCTGAGTTTGTTTACTAATTGATAAGCTCCATCCTCAATTGAGCTAGAATATGTCTGAACTCCTCAACCCCGATAAAGTTCGACATTCGATTATATTGCTGGATCATTTATAATAACCATTCTGAACTGTATCAAAATAAATATTACATCGTAATATTTTTGCAATATAGAAATGGGTTTTTTTCCACTCCCATCACTTCAAGCCTTGCAAAGGAGTTTCAGAAGATAAAAGAGGTATCTCTAACAGTAACATTCAGTATTGATTCATTATATTCTTTATAGATAATAACGGTATGGTACTTTTAATTGAATATTTGCATAATCGCAATATTTGTTAATGATTTAAGTACAGGCTTCTGCTTAAGCGTATTAACGAAAGTGGTTCCATTTTAACTGCGTAGTGGGGGGTTTCTCATTCTCATAACTCAAGGGTTCCCAAATTCACGAAGATTCACACCACCTAGTTTATTTTATTATTATTTTATTATTTTATTATTTCATCATTTTTGATTGAGCTTAACTCAATCATCAAATATTATTCAGCAAATTGATGTACGCTGGATATAGGTCAATTCTACAGTGGTTTAGCAAGAACAGTGAATACTCATGCTAATGACATCCATTGTACGTTATCACCCGTACCCCCCTTCGCCGCTCTCAATTCAATGCATTCACAGCTGAAGAAATGGTCTTCCATTTTCCACATTCAATACTGCAGAATACCATCCTCAAATATGATTTGATGTCCTACTTGAGGCTGATGATTGCCCTAACAATCGAAACAGTTTTTATTTTTGTGCGCATAATGTGTCTTAAGGTACTTTGCAGAAACTCACAGTGAATTTGCTTGACGCATCTAATTATAGGAAAACATGTAACACAAACAATTGATGTGATATCTTGGACAGTCTCGTAGGCAAATAAATCTAAAAAAAATTTACAATCCAGAAGAGTTGAACAAAATAGCGGCTCGATGACTATTGGAAACGTGGCATGTTTTTTGGTAGGAGTGTTTCTCTATTGCGCTTTATATTGTGACTCTCATTAGAAAGAGTTTAAAATTGTAGTAGGACACTGAAGGCATGTTGGAGCATAATAATTAACTGTAGGTGCGAATCAAGGAAACCCTGGTGTCTTCAAATGCAAGTCCAGTAAAAAAGCTTCATACATACAACTGTGTGTGGAATTAGTTTTTCAACAGAATTCTAGAACGCTATAAGTACCTGCAATTGACATTGAATCAAGTCATCTTTGCTGATACGCCTTTGAGTCTTATCACTTAGCTCTACTACAAATACCAAATACAAGTCATTATTTAGCGATAGTAGATTTAAGGGATTCTGGTCCTAATTGCATTTGAAGCATAGGTGTATTCGACCTTCAAATCTCAAGTTTGAAAGCATAGAACTTATGCCTTTCGAATTGAACTAATGAAATCAATATCAAGCATTGACTTCAAATCAAATCACTTTCTTTCGGGGATAAAACAATTGTTCATTGGTGAATAGAAACATCATTTGCTATTTTCTTCTTCATAAAAGAAGCTTGCAATCTATGTTATGTATTAAAATCCTGCAGTCTTCTTTTGGTAGCAAAGCAATGCACATGCTTAGGAACGTATCTACAACATCTTTCCATGACATGTGAATTGAATATGCTTTTAATTGAATCCAAAGCCCAAAGAGGTGATGGGCCTAAGAAGTTTATCCATTTCACAACAATCATTGATGTATCATTCTGAAACAGTCCATCGCATTAACAAAGGAAGGCGTAGAATTAAGAAGTTTTGCCACATTGAAATATACTTCTCCTACGATTCTAACGAACTGAGATGAACAATAGAATTTATGCTCTGTTTAAGCGAAGAAGTATAGCAAATCGCTTTGTCACCCGCGTCATGTGCATACATCGAATGTGAAAGAACTTTATTGTACAAAAGTTCGCTCTGAACCTTGATTCTATTTTCTGCAAAGCTGTAATATTCATGAAAATCATCTGAAAAGCTCCTAGACTATTGCATCCGTAGATCAAGACTATTGCTCTTACCACTTTCACACACATCAATCAGTTCAGTAAGACACACTTTGAGAATTGTCATTGATGTATAATTTGCATGATAATGGTACAATTTAACGTTACTCACTGTGCTATATTTCGATGGAAAACATAAGGAAAACGTCTTACCACTACAACTAAATAACGGAGATTGGCTCTCGATAGAGTTGCAGAAATGATCTACTTTGCAGTTTGAAGACTGATTTACGGAAAAACTCCCTTCTGCTCCTCTGCTTGTATTCAGCCATGAACACATTAAGCTTTAATGATAAATTGAAGTAGAAAATAGTACATGCATTGCAGTAGTTTTAGGGCTCTCATTCATGAGGTCAAATAGCTGTTGAAAACTATTTTCTCGTTGTTGATACCTTTTGTGTACTCATATCTGAATAACACTTACCACTCGTCTTTTACTATTTTTATTGCAACGTGTATAAAAGTTGAAATTTCACGTAACACAATTAAGATGTTGGACGAATTATCAACAAAGGTGTTGAATATTCTTGCTTCTAGTTATGAGTCGAAATCACAATTAGATACCAATTTAATTGATGGCTATATACTTGCAATTGATAGAACTACCGTCAATCAAGTCGCATACTTTAATCAATTTATCCCCATTATAAATCAAATACTCTTAGATGAGAATTATTATCAAATTGATTCTGAAAACATATTGATCGAGTTGTTGAAAAAGATATTGTCTTTCTTAAATTTTCAACGGATTCTAGATTACTACCCAGCCCAATTTATTCTTGAAAATTTATTCCAATCCTCGATTGTTAGTATATTGTGTTTGAGAATAATAATATTGAATCTTCATCAACATGAAACTCAGCAATTTTTAGTTGATAATAATGTAGTTTATCAATTGATGCAAAAATTTTTCGAACAAGATACCCCGATATCCATATTAAATCAAATTGAACTATTGGTTTCCAATTTAAATGAGAATGAAACTCATTTATTAAATTCATCCAATGAATTATATCAATCAATACGTAAACTGAATAATACAATTTTGTTATCTCGGTATTTGGACTTGTTCATATTGGTCGTACCAAAATTGAGCGAGGTTACTCCTGATCTATACCAACTCAACGGTCAAGAAATTTTGCAATTTGAAGACGATTCGTTATTTTTGATCTTATTGGTCCAGTTTTACGAAAAATTGATCGGGGAAAAGTTAGAATTAGATCCACCTTTAAATGATTTGCTAACATTATACATGGATGACAAGCTAGAAGACTTGGTCAAATTGGAAATTGTCGATCTTATCGCTAAAATGTCGTATCATCATTCCTATACTAGTCTCCTTGCAAAACATGAAATATTTAAAACTTACAATTTGATCAAAATTTTTGAACATGACGAATTAGAAATTAAAATGTTAAGTCAAGCTAATCCGGAAACCATTAATGACTTAAACTATTCAATATACGAGGACGTGCTAGCAAATATATCGTTGTTTGACAAATACTTTTCAATATTGCTCAACTTTATAAAGTCGGCTACAGTATTTAGCAAACTACTCAATCAATTCAATAATGATAAATTATCATCTCTTCCCAAGGATAAATTATATACTTTGTTACTTGCCATGTCAAAATATATTCACACAAAAGAGTATTTATTCAACAACTTACCAAGTACTTTAACCACTCATTTGATAGAAGCTGATATAAGGAATAATGATCTTTGGAATTTAAAATTACAAATATTAGAAAATCTATTAGACGACAAATCAGTTCCGGGATTTGATTACTGGCATGAAGAGTTGAAAAAGAACTACGATTTAATGAGGTTTGGAAAAAGTTTCAAAAATGTTAAACCAAAAGTTGACGTTATAGATGAAACTGTCTAGAAGTATAAATAGTCTATTAGATGACGACGAACCCAGTGAAGGTGTATCTGATTTAGTTTCAGGTTCTCTAAATACACTTTACTCCTCTGAGCTTTCAGATTCCATCGTCTTCTTTTCCGCCGCTCCAGTTGCTTCTTGTAATTTCTTCTTCTTTTCACGTTTACTGGACCAGTGAGAGACGAATATCAACAGTATGTTACCCACGACTATCCAAATTATTAACACTCCCAAATTTCTACCTAGATGACCTTTCCACGTGTTAAAAAATAATACTTTCAACGCTTCATAAACATTATACATTGGTAAAGCATACCCGTATTTATAAAACCCTGGCAGTAATACAAAGGGTGCAAAAGTAACAGAAATATTTGCAACAATATTAGAAATCATCCAAGGAGCAATGAACTCCTTTCTGTCATAGGCGAATATGATCAGTACAACATTTTCATGAATTGTCCCCATTGCACTCATGAATAAGTACATGAACATCCAAAGCACAACAAAGCCCGAATGACCAAATGTCACATTCGTGGGAACTTGAAATGCTATTGTAATCAACGAATAAACTAGGGCCAACACTAGCGAGTTTAGTTGTGAGGCCAAAAATCGATAAAAGAGGTACAGGCGATACTTGATCCTAGATCTCATATAGTTGTACACTTCAAATGAGAAGTTAAATTGATGGAACAGAAACAAAAGCAGATATACCAATCCAAGCTCGCTAGGTCCCAATAAGGTTGGTGTGGATGCTGGTCTTTTATCAACAAAGTTGAATGTTGGGAAGGTCGTAAGAATTAGTTGAGAATCATTGGATAATAGATTTCTTTGTTGCTCCGAGTTCAACAGCTCGATTATAGGTTGATATATTTGTGAGGAAACGAAATTCCGGATCCAGATTTCATTTATTGCATCCAAATTACGAAATACGTATTGACTTAATGCTGAGTAATGACGACCAGTTTCATAAATAACTGTAATTGATTGATTTATTCCACCTGATGCCATAAAGGTAGGATCAGCATTATAAAAACTAGTGTATACTTTTTCAGTAGAATTGGGTGCAATATTTATACCAGCCCAGTATTTTTGATGATGAACTTGTCTTGCAACTTCTTCTAAAACTGAATTATTATGACTATCTGCAAGTTCTCTAAATTCAGTAACGTTAACAATATCATAATCTCCCAATTTTTTTGCTGGAGAATTATGTAATGTGTTTATCAACGCATCCCCCATATAAGGACGAACTGTATTTCCATTTAAAGTAAACTGGGTATCTTCGTTCACAACAAGAAATTTCATATTTACAAATCGATCAGTACGATGAAATAAAGAACCCCAATATATGGATAATATGGACAAAAATATGCAAAATACCTTGATATAAACAATAGCAAATTTTGAAGCTATTTTTACGTATTCAGAATACCTTTCTCTTGCACTTAAATTAGAATTAATTGTATCTAATGGCTTTTCATCCTTAGAAGGAACTTGATTAATGGCATCTGCTGCTATATTACCACCGCCAACACGTTCTGGTACATTGTAATCAAGAGGTCCTAGTGGTTTGTTGTTATCTTGTACTTGCTCCGGCTGTTGTGAGTCTAAGGAATCCATAGATGAATGGATGGATGTCATTATACGTCAATATCTTTTGCTGTATTAGCTAGTGTTTTTCAAATTAGCTTCAACAATAGCAGGTTTCTCTAGCTGCGCCCCATTCGTCTGGAATTGCAATAAATCAACTTTGCTTTATTCCCGTAGTGTTTCATGCTTAATCTAAATTTTTTGCATTTGTAATACTTTGTTTGATTATTACACAACTAAAAATTTCATATGTCCAACAGACTTGTTTTTATTGATATTAAGAATGTCGGATAATAGTTTAGATTCATCGTCGCTAGGGTCTAGTCTAACTGAGGATCTGCAGGCTACACAAGATCCTCCTGTACGGTATGAAGCAGCCATAGCTCAACAAAGGCCGCGAGTGCCATCCTTGGGCCGACGGATATCTAATGCCGCGTCTAGTTATTTTTCGTTGAACTCAGCTGATCAGGAACGATTGGTTGAAGATGAGGAAAAGGGTTACTTGAATCTTGATGAAGATGATTATATGATAAATGAATTGTTTGCTACAAGGCAAATGACTCGTGCGCTAACTGAGCAAATTGATGACGAAGAAGAAGAAGAAGAATTTCCGCAAACGTACCAAATGCATTCATTAGATGAAAATGAAGCAAGCCCAGTTCCTATTACAAGAAGAAGAAGTACCGTAGTGACCGCTATACAACTGGTTTCTAAGAAATTTGATTTCTGGGACAAAGAATTTAAAGTTGAACGAATTGAGATTATATTAAAATTTGCCAATAATTATATTTATTTAATTTTAGGATTTGCAGTTGCATTATGTATATATTGGGGATCTTATTATGATAGAAATTCACGATTTAAAAAAATGAAAATGGCGATAATGATAGCTGACAAACAAGTGGGACAGTTGCCAAACGTGGTGGGTAAGACAATTGAGTATTTTTTCACACAGATTCCAGCATTACAGCAATTGGGTCATTTTGAAATATGGGACTATGAAAAGCTTTCGAATGTAGCTGAATCCCATAATAATACCCTTACTCAGGAAGTTTACCGACAAATCCATCATCAAAAGTATTGGTCAGCTTTTTACGTTTATGAGAATGCAACTTTATCTTGGGCAAATGCGCTTGCGGTGGCTTCCCTGGATTTTGATCCTACCACCTCATTAATGGAAGTGGTATATGAGACTGGTAGAGACTACAACGCTGTCCACAACTATGTTACCACTCTTATCCAACAAATTATGCGAGCTTATTATGATTTTTCGCCAAAAAGTGAAATGGTTGGCAATATGTTAAAAGCGATAAATGAAACTCAGGCATCAATTGTTTTAGCCCAAGCTCCACAATTGCTCGCAACTATACCGACGTTTAAAGTTAATGATTTGCATCCAGTATCGAATGCCGTTTTCCAAGCTCCTCTACAGATCGGCTTGATCTATCTTGTAGTATGTATATGTTGCACATCACCTTTTTTTTATTCAATACTAACGCAGGTTCTAGATTTTTGCATTCTTCCAATTCATAATGTCTATCAAAATCCATATGTATATTGCGTCGAAATTAAAAGGATCAAAATACATAGCTTACAGAATGATTTCATCTCAAATTGCATATTTTGTCATTTCGCTAGCTTACGTTGTATTGAATACCGCCTTCGGACTACCATTCAATACTGCATTTGGCCATTCAGGGTTCTTAGTTATATGGATGATTAGCTATCTACTTATGGCATCTTTGGGTGGTATAATTGAAGCTTTAGTTCTTATCATTCTTGCGGTCAAGCCTCCATTGATTGGTTTTCTATTACTATTTACGGCTGTGCTGAATCTTGCACCAACTATTTCACCTATTATTTTGTGTCCGGATTTTTATCGTTATGGTTATGCAATGCCAGTAAGAAATGCATATGACTTGTTGCATGTAGCTTATTTTGACGCTTGGAAAGGTAAAATGGGTAGAAATATAGGGATACTAGTCGCATGGATTGTGGCAAGTAATTCAGCTATGCCATTAATAATGAGATGGTTAGCTAAGAGAAAAGCGCAAAAGGAAGAGAAAGCAAAACAGTCAACAAAAACTCAATCTTAAATTTCTATACCTTATTAACCCAAGTATTTCCACAAATACAAATTCTTTGGAATACCATCGTCCATAAACCAATTGTTGTAGGAGCCTCAAAAACTAATGGATCAGTTACAAGCGAATTTGCTCTGCATCTTGTGCACATTCTCAATTTACCATTGTTGATGACAATTTTTCTTAGAGCATCAATGCGTTCTCCAGAGTCACTCAAACGAGGTACAGTCTCTTTGGAAAACTTTTGATTATAAATTATGGCCGAAGAATCTTGAAGAAGCTCTTTCTTATTAATCCCAATGTCCAACCAATCAACATTATAAAAATACAAATCAGATACTTTTATTTCTCTAGTAATATTTGCCGAATACCGATCAATTAGCATTTTAGCAATTTCCCTAAAATCGTCAGCTAGTTCACCATGACACACTAATTTTTGTTCTAGTTTCAAAGAGTATCCTTTTTCCTTGGTAGATAATCTTGTAGCAAATTCTTTAGTTATTAAAGCATCACATTCGCGTAAATAGTTTTCAAATAAACTTAGCGTTAATGGAGCATTGTTACATATAGTGAAGTATCTATTCAATGATTCTTTCATCGGCGTAAATAGTTTGTTTGCATCAGACAAATCCTTGTGTAGCTTCTTCAAAATTTCATGGGTTTTTCCAATTGAAGAAATAGCATACATGAGAAATAAGCGAGGCACTTTACTCAATATAACTGGTAATACCACAGAATTTGATTCGTTCAATTTACTATTTTCTAGATCATTTTTGAAGTACGACAACTGTAAAAGTTCTTGGTTTAGATATGCCATTAGATCAATCAACCATTTAACATTTCCAATCAATGAAAGTATACATTCTCCACGTGTTATAGAATCCTGGACACTATCTTCACTTGGTTTCTTTTTCGATGTTTGTCGACAAATGCTTGATAAAGAAAACATAATTCCGAAGCTCGTACTTCTTAGATTCAAAACAATCCATGCAATATCAGCCACAACAGAATTACCTTGAGTTTCACCAAGTATTAATTGTAATGAAAGCAATTTCTGTAATGGTGGATTAGATAATAATTTGTCAACGGAAACTTTACTAAATGCATCCAATTGAAAATTGATGGCTTTATGTGATTCACTTAATATTGACTCAACAAACTTTTGTATAATCAAATCAACGTTTTCTGACTTTTCTGCCATTTGTTTGAATAATAAGGATCGTAGTCGCTCAATTTCAGTTTGTATCAATATTATGATATCATCTGAGCATGTATTTGTATAACATGCATATGCATGACGAAATGCAAATCCCACAGATGTTGCAAATAATTCCTTCGACTGGAAACCTAAATGCTTCACTTTCTCTACCGGCTGCAATGTAAGGTTCACATCATCGCTATAAATTTCAGTGTAAGCAATAGACGTCATGTTTGGAGATACAGCCATTATGAGGGGATTTTTGTGTTTTAATTTAGGAAATGAGAATCCAACGTCAAATATTGTTGATATCTCTGATGGTGGGAAGTTCTTGCCCTCATTATTAATAATTTTCCAAGAGAAGGTATCAATTATATCAATCTTACCGCTCTTGTAATGAATCATCACGTTCAACTCAGATGGACCACAAACAATGGATTGAATTTCGCCATCTCTTGTCAATTTATCCATCAACATAAGTGTTTGTGAGCTTTTACTTGCTCCACTGACATTCTTTCTCATTCCCAACTCAGAGAAGGCGTCAGACACCAACTCTCGCGAGTCTATTAAATGATACCTATAAATTGTCGCAGACCCATAACTTATCAAAACGCTTAATTTTGAACCTTTTTCGCCATTTGCAGAGATTATATCAATTGAGGAAATATAATCAGTTTCTAAACTTTCCTCATTATCTTCTTGATAAAATGCCATAGGTTTCATTTCGTGGATTTTGTTCAATATCAATCTAGGGGATTTCTGAGCTTCTTTTGGCGTATGATAATGAGGATCCGCTTTTTGTCTTTTTGCTGATTCAACGAGAAACCCCCAATCAATAGTTATTGAATATGTGATGATACTATTAGTTACTAAGTCCCAAGCAGTAACAATAACTTGTTTATCATTTGTAAAGCCAATTGAAGCTAGGTTTATTATAGAGATATTTTCATTCAAATATAGTGATATTTTATTATATTCAACTTTATGTTCACCCTGATAATACAACATAAATTGTCCGTTTTTTCTTAATGCAATACACGCTTGCTTTGTGGGTATTGGATGAGTTACACCATAAGATGCATACTGATTTATCCCATAAGTGTAGGCAAATGACTGATCTAAATTCACTAATGTTGCCGGTTTATTCAAAACTTGAGATTTTTCAATATTCAACCATTTAAAAGCTATAATCGACGCTCCTGGATTCACAGGCGACCTTATATCCTGATTAATTATATCTCGATAAATCATTTCCATATGATTGTATGAAGTTAATTCATAGCTTGGGGAGTTATCTTTTGTATCCAAGAGACCAACACCTGCTAATAAAATGTAAAAGTTCCCATACACATCCGATATTGCTAGATCCGTACTTAGAGTACTCCATGCGACCAAGGATATTTGAGGTAAGAAATTATTCTCAAGCTTAATATTTATTGGCTGAGGCTTAGCTAATTGCCAGGATTTCCCATCAATATTCTCTAGATAAGTTAAAACCAAATTATCCTTGGAAGTAGCAGTGGGAGGTGTATAAACTATAAACCCATTTTTGGACCATGATATCAAAGTAGATGTCTTTCTAACGTCCTGTAAATGTCGATTGGTAATTCGTTTCTCCATGAAGGTAGGTTATACCGAATACTAGTGAAGCGAAGAATATCCACAACCAACTTTTTTTTTTTACTATTCAGTCGAAACTCGCATTAACGATATTTTTTACGTTCTATTAATTACATTAGTCGTATGTACTTAAACACAGCTACAATTCACCTGGAACAGGGAAGGTACTAACCCATTTGGCAACATCATCACCTAATTGCTTAACATCATTACTTTCATCAGCTAATTTTTTGAAGGAAGCTAATAATTCTTTAGGAACTTTACCTTGTTCTTGAGATTTCAAATCAGTTGAAATCTTGACAGCTTTTTCGATGAATTCGGCAACTTTAGAGAAATCTTCAGGACCAAATCCTCTAGTTGTCATAGCAGGGGTACCAACTCTTAAACCAGATGGGAAAAGGGCGCTTGTGTCACCTGGAACAGTGTTTTTATTGGCAGCTATATTTGCTCTTTCTAAAACGGCTTCAACACGAGCACCATCAATATTTTTGGATCTTAAATCGACCAAGATTAAGTGCGTATCAGTACCACCAGAAACTAATTTAAACCCTTTTGACTCTAATGCATCGGCAAAATGCTTAGCGTTAGAAATAACATCTTGTTGATATTTTTTATATTCTGGTTCTAAACATTGTTTTAAAGCAACCGCTAAAGCAGAAATAGTATGATTGTGTGGACCGCCTTGGTGACCTGGGAAAACAGAAAAATTAATCTTTCTTTCTAATTCATATGGAATCTCCTTGCCTTTTTTGGTGACCTTTCTAATTCCTTTTCTGAAAAATATCATTGCACCTCTTGGACCCCTTAATGATTTATGAGTGGTAGTTGTGACAATATCTGAGTGTGGGAATGGAGATTCGGTCACACCAGCTGAAACTAAACCAGAAATATGAGCCATATCAGCTAACAAGTAAGCACCAACTTTGTCGGCAATCTGTCTCATTCTTTTATAATCAATAACTCTTGAGTAAGCAGAAGCCCCGGCAACAATTACTTTTGGTCTGAATAATTGAGCATTTCGTTCTAATGTATCGTAGTCAATTATACCAGTTTCTTCATTTAATCTATAGGGCATTGTTTGAAAATATTTGGAAATGTATGAAATTTTGGCAGTGTTAGTTTGGTATCCATGAGATAAATGTCCACCGTGAGGTAAATCTAAACCCATAATTCTATCACCAACTTCCAAGATAGCAGAGTATGCGTATAAGTTAGCTGGAGCTCCAGATAATGGTTGAACATTAACTCCCCATTCATTTGAATCTAAACCAAAAGCTTCCAAAGCTCTTTTTTGGCATAAAGACTCAGCTTTATCGATAATTTCGTTACCACCATAATATCTTTCACCGGGATAACCTTCAGAGTATTTATTTTGCATTTCTGAACCTAATAAATCCATAACGGCTTTTGAAGTGAAATTTTCAGAAGGAATTAAAGTAATTGAGTTCTTTTGTCTAATTTTTTCTTGATTTAATATATCAGCCATTTCTGGATCAACATCTTGCACTGGCTTGGACATAAATGCTTGAGCAGTTGAGGAAAATGCATAATTTCTGGTAGAAATAATTGGTAATCTTCTTGAAGACGCTCTAACAGAGCAGCGCAAGGTTGAAGAAAGCATTGATGGTCTAGGACTATGTATAAATGTAATAATGTAATAAATAGGAATAGTTTGGTTTGTATTTATAATGACTCAGTGAAAAAAAAGTGCAGAAATTTGAAATCAAGAAAAACAAAAAACCGGTAATTAATCACGTGATGCGTTCTTCAAAGGTTCAGAGTCAGACATGGGAGGTGACGGAGTAAGAAAAAAAGAGGAGAAACTGGGTCCAGTGATAAGGAGATGTAAGATGGAGTCAATCTGGTAAGTTCGTCTTTGAGGCATCCTTGAAGTTTATCGCATGGTTTACCCCACAGGAGTTATCATTGTTAAAGCAATATTCAAGTTTGGTAAACCAAATATTCTCGTCAAAATCAGAAATCTTAATTCTTTGTTGTGGATCTGGTTGCAATATTTGACTTATTAAATCAACTGATCCCAACGGTAGTTGTTGTAAGACTGGTGCAACTTTCTGATTATTGCCTTCTGACTCCTTTTTGGCGTTGCTACTGACATAATCATTATACTGAGGATCATTCCAAGTTGCCAGTTTCCAAGGAAATCTTCTGTCGATTAAATAGTGCAAAATAATTCCAATTGACCAAATATCGGCAGCTTTGCCATCATACTTAATGGAGCTGTAAGTTTCTGGAGCACAGTAACTCTCGGATCCAACCAATCCTACTGATAATTGCCCGTCATCTAATTCTTGAGCAGTTGCAAAATCAATGATTTTCAAACATGAATAATCTCTATCGAACACCAAATTTTCTAACTTTAGATCTCGATGGCAAATACTTAGAAAATGTAGATACTTTACTCCTTGGCATAGTTGCTTCCATATACAAAGCATTTCCTTAAGGTTATGTTTACGTATGGATTTCATTAATTGTAGCAAGTTTGCAGTTCCTGCTTCCATATAATACTTTACCGTACTACCTGAAAATGATACATCATATTTGTAGACCAGAATAATATTGCGATGATCGAGCTGAGATAGTATCAGGTATTCAGATAGGACCCTTTCTTTGTATTCCGATTTGGTTTCATAATCCTCTTTCGTGTGAAAAACTTTCACTGCATAATAAAAGTGAGAATTCAATTTTGACTGATATAAATCGACATATCCCGAGATGCCCCTGCCTAACCTTAGTATATTTTTATCATTCCTTTGAAATCTATTAGTATTAGACTTGACGGTGTCGTTGTTGAGTAACTTTAGTACCATATATATTTAATCTTGATAAGATGATAATGATTTTTTTTTGTGGGCCGCAACTTCTTGCTTAGAATAGTAAGAGTATCTGGGTTATGGCATCTGGAATTCAGCACTTGTTGAAAGCCATGTCAAATAATTTCAAGTTATCAGAGAATCATGCACAATTATCACATTGTATCTAGTATGCATTATTTAGTAATCTATAAAAATTGTTTATAAATCTTTGAATTCTTCGTGAAAGAAAGCACGGTATGGATTCTCATTACCAATATTGCTAATGTTATCAACTTCTTCCTGGCTCAATTCAAAGTCGAACAAGTCTAAAGATTGCTCGATTCTTTCTTCTTTGGAAGATGTAGTAATTGGTAAGATTCCTCTTTGTAAAGCGTATCTTAATAAAATTTGTGCAGGGGTCTTATTGTAGTTTCTAGACAATTCATCCAAGAAATCACCTAAAGCATTATTTTCAACTCTTGATAATGGTGCCAACGGAGAAAATGCTTCGACTAAAATGTTATTATCTTGGCAGAATTCAACAATATCTCTAGATTGATTTTGTAAGAAAGGATGAAACTCAATTTGATTGACAGCTGGATAGCATTCAGGTTCTGAAATGGTTATTAATCTCTTCAAATGAGGCCTAGCAAAGTTTGAAACTCCAATTTCTCTAATTTTACCTTGCCTTTTAGCTTCAATCAATTGTTTCCAAACTTCTTCAAGAGTAAATCCATGGGTCATTTCTTCAGTGAAGAATGGTGAATGGATTAAAAATAGGTCTAAATAAGGAGTGCCAATCTCTTTCAACGCTTTATCAATCGATTCCTTGGGACTCTTACTTTGAGCCTTAATGTTTTTCCAACCAGGATTATACTTGGTGGTAATCCAAAGATCTTCTCGAGGAATTCCCGCCTTTTTCAAAGCTTCACCAACTTCATTTTGAGTATTGTATACTTCAGCAGTGTCAATATGTCTGAAGCCGCATTTTAAAGATAATAGAATCTGCTCAACTAATTCTTGGCTTATTTCGTTCTCGGAATGAGATTTCTTCCACTTGGTTCCTGTACCGGTACCAATTGTTATGTCATTGCCTGATTTGGTCTTGAAGCTTCTAGTTAACTTGATAGACTTCATAGTAGTCATCACTAATTTGTTGGTAAATAACCTTGATTTTTTAAAAATGTCGAAGAAATCTATATCTAGATATATCCGCCAAAATTGTTAACCTGTAAATAAGCAATGACGCGGAATTATTCCGGAGAAAGACTGTAATACATTGGTTTGATTAATAATCAAGCGATCCAACGTGGCTTTGCTGATCGAAGTCTATCTAGTAGCAGCAAACAAGAAGATTGTATGAAATAGACTTCATAGCGTTCTGGAATTTATTCTCATAAATCTCAATATCTCAATATCTGCTTGAATAGTTTGCTACTGGCCCTACGCATTGACTTCCAATCGTAATATTGCTTCAAATTTACTTACAGTCAACTCCTTCTCTTTCTGGTGCACTACTCTATTCTTCGTCATTGTCCTTGGAAATACATAATACATCGCCTATGGTTTATAGATAAGAAATCAAATTTCCACAGTACGTTTGTTAAAAGAAATAAATTGAGATATTTTCGGTTGCACTTCGCTCCTTTAGTAATGCTCAAATTCAAAAGGTAAAATTCTGGATACATTAAGGGGAAGATGGAGATAATACCCTTATCATGACATTATGGATCAAATAATTTCTTCATTAAGAATAAAAGTAATCGGTAATTGTTCGGCTATTGAAATATGCTCTATTCTTCGGCAAGAAAAAACCGAGAGTAGTAAACCTCACCTAGCTTATTCCAAGCGATACACATATAAGGCATATCGAGAATTCTACACTGATGTGTTTGTATTGAGCTGCCTAAAGCTCTTCATGAAAATACCAAATATATATATCTTAACAAATGGATTGAGGATAATTATAATTTCCATTCGCATATTTATCTTCAAACAAAGCCTGCCTTTGAAACAAATGTAGCAGTGCCTTAATATATATATATATATTGCTATTGCCAGAACATAGTTGTGGCGACGTAAAACTTTCAAGTACATATTGTGTTATTCTCTATTTGTCAATACATATAAGTGAAAATTGGAGTTTTGTTGGCTGCAAAAAACCATTGATAGAAGAGCAATCATGGACATCACATGATCAAATTCTGATCATCATAGTACTGTATATAATAATACCTGGTAGTGTGACACTAATTGCCAGCCTTCATTTCGTATGGCATTAAAAAAAACCAAAAGTGTACAGTACTGCACATAAATTTCACCAGGTCTCACACTTTGTAATCCTTATCAATTGCCCCCCCCCTTTGTAGCACTCCCTCCCACGCCCCATAAAAAGCTATTTACCACTACATCCAATCCAACTCTTCTTCTTCCTCTTACTCTTCTTCTTCTGTTATTCTTACTTCTGGTAGTCCTTTAATCAACCTTTTTTTGTTTCAGAATGAAGTTATCCACCGCAGCAGTTACTGCATTGGCGATTGTCAGCTCAGCTAGTGCATTAACTATTCCAAATCCTTTTGATAGTATTCAACAAGCTTTAAGTCTAGATTTTGGGTATGATAGATATACTTCAAAATTATTTGATTCTTTTGAACAAGGCAAAAACAGTATGATGGAAGCAATTGCTAAAGTTATGAACGAACCCATTGAAGGTCTTACTGAAGAAACAAAGTCATTATGGTCGGAAATGATGATGAGGTTTCCTGAAACCATTTCAAAATTAAATTTTAAAGCACCACCAAAATTGGGAACTAAGAAGCAAGATTTTGATTTCCATGTAAGTGATGTTAAATTACCAAACCACAAGTTGAGAATTAAAGCTACACCTGAGGACTTGGGTATTGATGCTGTGAAACAATATTCTGGATATTTAGATGTTGAAGACGAAGACAAGCATTTCTTTTATTATTTTTTTGAAAGTAGAAATGATCCAAAGAATGATCCAGTTGTTTTGTGGTTGAATGGTGGTCCTGGTTGCAGTTCGTTGACTGGATTGCTTTTCGAGTTGGGTCCAGCATCAATTGATAAGGCTTTAAAACCAATTCATAATCCACATTCTTGGAATAACAATGCCTCAATTATCTTTTTAGACCAACCAATCAATGTCGGTTATTCATACTCTTCTAAATCTGTTTCAAATACTGTTGCTGCTGGTAAAGATGTTTATGCATTTTTGGAATTATTCTTCAAGCAATTCCCTGAATATGGTAAATTACCATTCCATATCGCCGGTGAGTCTTATGCTGGTCATTACATACCAGTTTTCGCTAGTGAGATTTTAAGCCATCCAGAGCGTTCATTCAACTTGACATCGGTTTTAATTGGTAATGGTTTAACTGACCCATTGGTTCAATATGAATATTACGAACCAATGGCTTGTGGCGAAGGCGGTGAACCAAGCGTCTTGTCACCAGAAGAATGTAAATCAATGAGTGATTCAATCCCAAGATGTTTATCTTTGATTAAATCATGTTATGAATCCGGATCAGTGTGGTCATGTGTTCCTGCTACTGTATATTGTAATAATGCTCAAATGGGTCCATATCAAAAAACTGGTAGAAATGTTTATGATATGAGAACAATGTGTGATGATTCTAATTTATGCTACAGTCAATTGAGTTATATCGATGACTACTTGAATAAACCTGAAGTAATGAAGGCTCTTGGTGCTGAAGTTTCCGAATACTCATCATGTAATTTCGATATCAATAGGAATTTTGTTTTTGCTGGTGATTGGATGAAACCTTATTATAAGAATGTTGTTGATTTATTGCAAAAGGATTTGCCAGTTTTAATTTATGCTGGTGATAAAGATTTTATTTGTAATTGGTTGGGTAATCAAGCATGGACCAACGAATTAGAATGGAGTGGCTCAAAAGAATTTTCAAAAGCTCCGGTTAGGAAATGGAAAGTTGACGGTAAACATGCTGGTGATGTTAAGAATTATGAGCACTTTACCTTCTTGAGAGTATTTGGAGGTGGTCATATGGTTCCATATGATCAACCTGAAAACGCTTTAGATATGGTGAATAGATGGATTAGCGGTGATTATAAGTTTTGAAAAAACTTTAGAAAGCCATTAAATTCAAACTTTTTATTCACAAACAAATAAATAGTTTATAAAAAGACATATATCGTTTGCCAATTAAAGAGGTACAAGAAATATCAATCGTGTAGACCCAGCTGGGCAACTAAATCTTTTTGCACACAGCCCCATAAATGAATCTGGTATGTTCTAAAACCTCAAGAGGTGTGTTCGTTACCTTCATTTAAGGTATACGCTGACCCTGCCGGATATAAAACTGTCCGGTATTAGCTGAATAAAATCTGTTTCGGTACTATACAAGCAGAATTAAGACCATGAAATGAACGGTATTGCCCTACGCCCAAGGCGGACCAAGTAACGGAAGGCATTTCATGTCAACAGGAGGTAAAGAGTGAACTTCGAATTTTGCTAATAAATTGTAAAAATTTGCACAATTCTTCTGAAATATTGTCCCAAGCGCTATTATGATGACTACATCCTTGAAGCCATTGCTGAATAGCGGAATAGTATGATGTAAAAGAACCATTTCGATGTCAAAGAGTTCAAGACTTTAGTGTAAATGACTGCTAAATAAATCATAGATTTAGTTTACTTTTCCAAACACTAATTCAAGATTAAGTAGCGAGCCTTATGCAATATCAATTGCACGAATCTACTGTATCGCTCGAGAACTCACCGAGGCACTGCGTATAGCTGGTAGAGTGGAATTAAAAAGTATACTCGTATTTCGACTTTCAAACTCTCTTTTGGGTTTCAGCCCTTATTGACTGTTGTTAATGTTGAGCTACTTTAATAGGAAAACCAGTAGAGAAAACAAACAGGCCAATCCAAACCAAGACACACTTTATTCTCTTGGTCCTTATAATTTCTTAGTGTTAAAGCTCTTGTTTTGTATTTGTCAAGAAGAAAACTAAGAAAGATTTACTTGGTTTATTATGTTTCATGGCCATGGGAAATATTGTTGTGTGGTTTTTTGTGTAGGATAAATCTTGGTTGCCAATTAATGTTTGTGTAATTGATGGAAATCGCGAGGTGGTAGCGTCTAAACAACGCACAAAACCCAAATTTCCTAATTGAGATGAATTATAAACAATCAGTAAAACAATTCCAGATCAACATGAGCTTTCAAGATTCGGAGCCAAAAGAATAGAACACTCTTTATGCCTTCCAATAACTTCTCTTCCAATTGACGTTTTTCCTTCTTTCTTGTGTCAAAATTTCACTTCCATTTGTTGTTACGATTTTACACGAAACTTTACTCAAAACAAGAACCAATCAACAGCCATCATCAAATAGAATCAATAGTACATAAAAGAAATATATTGTGCATACCGTTAATTACTTTACAATAGCCATATGTCAGCTTGTTAAATCTATCGCATACACCTTAGCATTGTTTATCAACGTCCCCTCCTTTTGTTGCTACATCGGAAATTTTTTCAAATTTCATATTCCTAGCTTGCGACAATACCTATTGGACAAGAAATAGTACTTGTATCTGATACATATAAGATATAAAAGAATAGCATATATATACCTGCTACTTGAATTTAAGCGTTCAAATTTCAATTTTTTCAGCGCAGCACGTTTGCAACATGATGATGATACGATATATACAGTTGTTCACAACCCTAATATCCATAATACTATGTGTTGTGCTGGGGATATTTGTTACGATACGGAATCACAAAGTTTATGATCTAATGTATTCAATAAGTGCCTTTGTTTTAGCATTATATTATGTTGTGCCATTGGCTTTGCGTAATGTACCAACTGTTACAATTCAACTAATAATATCAATTTTCAATATAATATCTGGCATATTATATGTTATAAAGATTCATCATACTGTTCTGTCTGTTTTATTTATTGTTAATATAATATTTATAACAGCGTCGTTTGTATTGTTGGCTATACCGAGAGATAGCAAGTGTGATATAGAGGCTCGCATAACCGAATCATTATCCAAAAAAAACTCAGACGCTACATTATATAATCGTGAGTATTCAATGGAAAACAACTGGATTGAGAAAATTGGTACGACATCCCCAGAAGTGCTTGGTAATAATACATTACCTCATTCACACTCGAATCACAGTAATTTCACAAATAACTCTAGAAATGATTCAATAATGAATTTAGAGGAACATGTCGACGATTTGAGAAGATCAAAGTCAACAAATTACATTCTTAATAAACAGAAGGTTAGAAAACAGAGATGGAAATCAATACATGATGAAAAAATCTTTCTTTCAAATATAAATGAATCATTATTACCACCGGTACTAAAAAACAACAAAGTTGATCAGAATAATATTGAAGACTATAGCAATACACTATCGGGATTAGAAGAAATACCCAAGTCTATGCCTAGGAAATTCAACTCATCTGTGGCATTAAATGAATGGGATTTACAAGAATATAATAAACTTCGACAACTATCTGGTTTTAATATCATACCCGGAACTCACAGAATTCTAGATGAATCAAATTTAATAAATAGCTCCGACAAGATATCCAGCGAGAATTTCTTGCTACCATCTGTGGAACGGCCAGTTGATAATATTGATGATCTTAGTGAAATTTCATTGCAAAGACCAACTTTACTGAATAGGTCTTTCAGCTACCCTTCACTAAACAGTGGTGCACCCTCATTACATACGTTTCGCAAAGTCAGTGACCAAAAACCAATAACTCCCATTCTCACCAAACATGAAAAGGCTGAAAACGAGGAGCCTCGAACTCCATCGCCAACGATATCTGCAGTTCCAACACCCAAAAACCACTCACCTTTGAAAAAGTTTTTTCCAGAGAGTCCGAAAAGACTTTTTAAATCAAATACAACAACATTCCCACAGCACAAACATTCGGATTCAGTAATATCCAACGCCTATTCATTAAAATCTGGACTTTCATCAAGATCAAATTCACCTAGAAAGCTCAGATCTTTCCTCAAGTTGCATAAACATAGCTTAAGTGTGCCTAATTTACCTCAACAGCCAAAGCAGCAAACCAATTCTGTGCATTCACTGAAAATCATTGAGCCAATTGATTTATGGGATGTACACACTACAAATTTTAGCATTGATAATCAAGATATAGATTATGAGAGCAATAGAGGAGAATCTAGCACCAGAATTAGCTCCTTACCCAGTCAGGTGATTGGGGAATATGATAAGGAAAAATGGCGGACTTTAAAAGTTTTGCAAAAGGATGTGGAAGTGTAAATAGAAAACCTAGAATATACAGGATCATCATTGATAGAATTGTTGATCTTAAAGTAGCTTGACTTCACAACTACTGTAAATTTTTTGCGCGTACTTTATCTGAGATGAAGTTGAAAAAAAAAAAACCGTCCTTACACATTTACAATCATCCAAATATTTATTCTCTATCAACAATGGATGATTTGTTCGATGTATTTGACGAAGCCCCTTCTGTTACTTTGCCAAAGATTGAGGAGGTGAATCAAGATGAGAAAACCAAGGATGTCAAATCGGATGCAAATAACAAGAAACGTTACCATACCGAAGAAGAAGAAAACGAAGAAATAAATCTGAATTCCACAATTAAAAAATCCAAACAACAAAATGAAATCAAGCCAGTGGTGTTTGATTCCGTCGAGATAGAGGCTTCAAGAGAGGTAGCAGCAAGCGAGGGACTACAACCCCAATCAGAAGATTCCTCAAACAAATTGAAATTGAGACATCAAGTGAGACATCAAGTTGCTATCCCCCCTTCATATCCTTATGTCCCTATAGGTGAACATAAACGTAAGCAAGAAGCACGTACTTATCCATTCACTTTAGATCCGTTCCAAGACACAGCCATATCGTGTATTGACAGGAATGAAAGTGTCCTAGTGTCTGCTCATACATCAGCTGGTAAAACCGTAGTTGCAGAGTACGCAATAGCTCAATCATTAAGAGACAAACAGAGAGTCATATATACATCTCCAATTAAAGCTTTATCGAATCAAAAATATAGGGAGTTACAAGCGGAATTCGGAGATGTTGGATTAATGACCGGTGATGTTACTATAAACCCCGATGCGGGATGTCTTGTTATGACTACAGAAATTTTGAGAAGTATGCTTTATAGAGGGTCAGAAGTAATGAGAGAAGTCGCATGGGTTATTTTTGACGAAGTCCATTATATGAGAGATAAATCCAGGGGTGTTGTCTGGGAAGAGACAATTATCTTGTTACCAGACAAGGTGCATTATGTTTTCTTGTCCGCTACCATACCCAATGCAATGGAATTCGCTGAATGGGTTGTTAAGATCCATAACCAACCCTGTCATGTTGTGTATACTGATTTCAGGCCTACTCCTTTGCAGCATTATTTGTTTCCAGCTGGTGGCGATGGTATTCATTTAGTTGTTGATGAAAAGGGAACATTCAGAGAAGAGAATTTCCAAAAAGCTATGGCTACTATAAGCGATAATACTGGGGACGATCCAGCTTCAGCTGACAAATCAAAAGGTAGAAAGGGACAAACATTTAAAGGTGGTAATAAAGATGGTAAATCTGATATTTATAAAATAGTCAAAATGATTTATATGAAAAGGTATAATCCTGTTATTGTTTTCTCATTTTCGAAAAGAGATTGTGAATCACTTGCTTTAAAAATGTCGAAGTTGGATTTCAATACTGATGAAGAAAGATCAGCATTGATCCAAATATATCAAAATGCTATAAATTTATTACCTGAAGCAGATAAAGAATTACCACAAATTAAAAATATTTTACCATTGTTAAAAAGAGGTATAGGAATCCATCATTCTGGTTTGCTCCCTATTCTTAAAGAAATCATTGAAATCTTATTTCAAGAGGGACTTTTAAAAGTCTTGTTTGCCACAGAAACTTTTTCAATTGGTTTGAATATGCCTGCTAAAACGGTAGTTTTCACATCTGTACGTAAATGGGATGGGGTTGGTTTTAGATGGGTTTCAGGTGGCGAGTATATACAAATGTCTGGACGTGCAGGTAGAAGGGGCTTAGATGATCGTGGTATTGTTATAATGATGATTGATGAGAAAATGGAACCGCAGGTTGCTAAAGGGATGGTTAAGGGTCAGGCTGATAGATTAGATTCTGCTTTCCATCTCGGATATAATATGATCCTTAATTTAATGCGTGTTGAAGGTATTTCGCCCGAGTTCATGTTGGAAAGTTCTTTTTATCAATTTCAAAATGCCGCAAGCGTTCCCGTAATGGAAAAGAGATTAAATGAACTAGATGATGAAATGCAAGATGTTCATATTGACGATGAAGCTACTGTAAAGGAATATTATGATTTAAAGCAACAATTGAACAAGTATACTGATGATATGAGAAAAGTTATAACGCATCCTGGGCATATTTTACCATTTTTACAAGAAGGTAGAGTTATAAGAATCAAGATCGGTGATCACGACTATGGCTGGGGAATGGTTACCTCATTTGTTAAAAGAAACAATAATCGTCAACAAGAATTCACTGCACATGAGTCATATATTGTTAGTGTTTTCGTATACACTATGTTTGTTGATTCACCAGTGAATTTGATTAAGCCGTTCAATCCATTATTGCCCGAAGGTATAAGGCCCGCCAAAGCAGGGGAAAAATCGAGAGCTGAATATATACCGATCACCTTAGATTCAATCGAGAAAATAAGTAGTGTGAGATTAAGAGTGCCTGATGATTTAAAGAGTGCACAAGCTAAAAGAACATTAGTCAAAACTATGAAAGATTTACCCAAAAGGTTAAAAGACGGAATTCCTTTAATGGATCCTATTGAAAGTATGAAAATAGACGATAATGACTTCAAGACTTTGTTAAGAAAAATAGACGTATTAGAATCCAAATTGATGAGCAATCCGTTACATGATTCCGCTAGACTAGCCGACCTATATGGCAAATATTCTCACAAGGTTGAAATAGAGAATAAGATTAAAAACCTTAAAGAGAAGATCCTTGAAGCTAAAGCAATTATTCAATTAGACGATCTAAGGCATAGGAAAAGAGTGTTGCGAAGATTGGGGTTCACTACACAAAATGATATAATAGAGTTGAAAGGTAGAGTTGCTTGTGAAATAAGTACGGGCGATGAATTATTATTAACTGAATTGATCTTTAATGGTAATTTCAATGACTTGTCAAGCGAGCAATGCGCGGCCCTTTTATCCTGTTTTGTATTTCAAGAAAGGTCTAAAGAAGTACCCCGATTAAAGCCAGAACTAGCAGAACCTTTAAAATCAATGCAAGAAATGGCTTCAAAAATTGCTAAAATATCCCGTGAATGTAAAATTGAAATCGTTGAAAAAGACTACGTTGAAAGCTTCCGACCTGAATTAATGGAAGTTGTATTTGCTTGGTGTAAAGGAGCAAGCTTTACGCAAATTTGTAAAATGACCGATGTTTACGAAGGTTCATTAATTAGAATGTTCAGAAGATTAGAGGAATTAATTAGACAATTAGTTGTAGCTGCTAAAGCAATTGGTAATAATGAGTTGGAAGAAAAGATGGAGAAATCTTTGGAGTCTGTTCATAGGGATATTGTTTCCGCCGGCTCGTTATATTTGTAAGAATGGATTGGCTAATAGACTTGTAAATGTGATAAATGTATATTATTCATAGGTTAGAATGTCGTAGTGGCGTAGTTCATGTGTTTGGTAAATCTACGAAATGACCTTACAACGGCAACAGAAAAATAAGTATATAAGTTTCAACAACCCCTGGAATATTCATCATCATTTCCACAACACACGATTTACCAATGCTGCCTACTGCTAAACGGATATTACACGAGGGTGAAGTGGAATTGTTGTTTGTTAAATCAAAAGTATATTTACATCCAACACCTTCAAAAAGAGATAATATAGTGGGGTTTCTTTCATTGTCAAGAAGTCCCAAATCCGCAAATTTGGATATAATCTTATCATTTACTCCTGAAAATCAATTATCAACGGAAGAACTCAAGATATATCAAGCGGTAGATATCGAAGATGTACAATTGGACTTAGATTCTTTAAAGACTTACAATAAACATGGTAAAGCACCAAGTTCAAGAATTGTAAAGAGGCCCAGCAGTTCATTGCTCTCAGGGTACTCGTTTAACACCACTTTGTCATATATCTATTCTATACAATTTAGAGTCCCCTCCCATGGTTATTGGTTTGGTAGCATTGTTATAAATACTCAGGATGGTGAAAAGTTACCAATTTTGTTCCTTCATGATGATGAAAGTCCACTGACTTTAAAGACTCAGAAGTTACAAAATCAAAGATTTAATCCATTTGGCAGTGAGGGAGAGATATATTGGGGTGGCATGGATTTCTTGAAAGCTTTACAAAGTTTAATTAATGTACAAAAATCAACTATTGAACCAAGTGTATATTTAATCAATCCTGAATCGAACGATTTAAGAAATTTTGCACCCTTTAAAAATAAACCGCAGGAACCAAAAAATGCCACGGAATCAGTATTCAAATTACCTGACGTCAATAAATTGCTTGCTACAGCTAAATGGAAGGTCTTGGAAACTGTAGCCACATTTTCTGCAAGAACTAAAAATCAGGTAATTGACTTAATTGAAGATAATGCACCTGCCCCATTGAAAGAAATCATGCATCAACCGGAAGTTTTACAGATCGGCGATGATTTTGATTCTGCAAGAATATATCTCGCAAAATGGGCTCAACAAGTAAAGGAAGAAGCGGAACAAAGCCAACGCAACTACATGTTAGATGATGATTTATATCAAAAAATAAACCGTGAATTGGGATCAAATGAGCTATTGACAAGTGAAGAAATAAGCCATACTTTGAGAAGAAAGGAAATCTTACGACAGGAATGGCAAGGATTTTTTGATTATACTGGTAGACTATGTATTACTGTTGAAGAAGTTAAAAGTAGAATATTCCATGGTGGATTAAACCAAGAAATAAGAAAAGAAGCTTGGTTATTTTTACTAGGCGTTTATCCATGGGATTCTTCAGCTGAGGAGAGGGAAGTGTTGAGAAATTCATATGAAAGTAGTTACCAAGAATTAAAGTTGAAATGGGTTAATGATGATGAAAGAAGAAATACAGAGTATTGGAAGGATCAAAAATTTAGAATTGAGAAGGATATTAATAGAACTGATCGAAATTTGGACATTTTCAAGAACCCCAAAAGAAATGCTCCGAATAGCGCCGAATGCGAGGATAGTGATCCCGAAACTCCAGATGAAGAAGAAATTGATGATGAATTTGATGTTTCAAACATTAGAAATCTGCACTTGTATATAATGAGAGAAATATTATTAACTTACAATGAATACAATATTAATTTGGGTTATGTTCAAGGTATGACAGATTTGTTATCTCCATTATATGTTATATTACAAGATGAGGTTCTAGTGTTTTGGGCATTCGCTAATTTTATGGATAGAATGGAAAGAAATTTTGTTAGAGATCAATCCGGAATGAAGAAACAAATGACCACCCTAAACAAACTATTACAATTCATGCTACCTAACTTGTACAAGCATTTGGAAAGCTGCCAATCAAACGATTTGTTTTTCTTCTTTAGAATGTTATTAGTCTGGTTTAAACGCGAATTGCATTGGGATCAAGTATTACAATTATGGGAAATATTATGGACGGATTATTATTCTTCACAATTTCACTTATTTGTCGCATTAGGTGTATTAAGTGATAATGAGAGAATAATTGTCCAAAATTTGAAGCAGTTTGATGAAGTACTAAAGTATATGAATGATTTATCAATGCGTTTGAATTTGAATCCACTATTAATCAGAAGTGAGTTATTGTTCCTCAAATTCAAACGAATGTTGGATATAATTGATCGTGACAATAGCATAAAAAAGTTAACTGACGACCCATACGATGAATCGAATGTACGGGATGGTATAGGCGAGGAACTAAGAGAATTGTTGAAGAGAGACCTAATAGTACAAAAAGAGGTTGAAAGACCAGAAGGAGTAGGCGGTGGTTAAGCGATTTCGTAGACGTCGAATTGATTTTCAAACGATACAATGAATATATAAAGTATTTAGTTTACCTAATGTGTGGAATTGTTTATCAGCTTTATATTAGACACATAACTATTCAATACTTGATAAAATGGAAAAATGGAATCACAGCTTAGAGAGTATTTTTAGGATCAGCCGTTTCAATTTCGTTAGCTCGTAGAGTGAACTTGATTTTAGACGCAACAACTCCTTCAGAGCCACTAGTTGTACTAGAAGGCTGCAATGTAAAAATTAACTGTTAATAACCCCTTTTAATGTATATTTTATTGTTGGAAAGGCATAGGGTTGGCTTGACCTATACCAAGTATCACTACGATTCTCATCGAAGAATAAATAATATCTCAACGGGTTTTGACACCGTGCGCAAAAAAAAATAATAAAAGAATGTTATTGCAGTCATCATTTTTGAGACCCAGAATCAACAATAAGAACAACAACAACAACAGCTACAACGAGTATTTACCAGCAACTAGCTACACCGGTCGGCTATGAGTGAATCAACATTTTTGAATACTGAATCTTACAAATACACCGAAGAAGAAGATATTTCCGAATATGATCACAACTTCAATTTCAATAAGAAGACACGATATTCTTTATATACGATACTAGGTTTCGTAACCGTCATTATCTTATATGTTTTCACGGTAGTTTTACCAAATCTTTTTATTCCACAAGCAACCAATTTAAAGAGTATACGGAGGATTTCGGAGCTCAATGTGTCGTTGATTCCAGAATCCCATAAATCTACCGTTGAACGTTTAATATTGATCGGTGATGTACATGGTCATTTCGTAGAATTTCAAAACTTGCTAAAGAAAGTGAAGTTCAATAGCAGGAAAGATCATTTGCTAGTTCTTGGTGATTTTATGACTAAAGGTCCAGATAGCTTCAAAATGCTAACATATTTAATAAATAATGATATTGACTGTGTAATGGGAAATCACGAATACTATTTATTACAGAACTACGCAAAATTTCATGGATTAAATGCCCCCGATTTTTTGCTCAATCCAATCCATCCTAGTGGATTCAATGATGACCCTGAATTTCTTTTGGCTAAGAAATTGCAGCCTCATCACGTGAAATACATCAACAATTGTTCAATCATAAAAAAATTGGGGAAAGTACCGTTTGAAAATAGCGTTCTTGATGGAGTTGCTGTTCACGCGGGTCTCAGATGGGATTTATCACTTGAAGAACAGGATCCACTTGATAACATTGAAATGAGATCTTTAATTGGCCCCTATTATAATGAAACTACCTCGGATCCAAATACCCCTAATTCAGAAAGTTGGTCCAAGGTATACAACTCACAGAAGCCACCGGCCAATCATGTTGTATTTTACGGTCATGATGCTGGAAGAGGATTAAACTTGAAGAAATATACAAAGGGCCTAGATTCTGGGTGCGATAAAGGTGGGAAATTAACTGCTGTCGTCATTTCTTCCAGAAATATCAATGGTAACGTAGTGTTGAAAGAGAAGATTGTGCAAATTAAATGCTAGTATATAAATTTGTGTATTATATGAAGTATCAATTAACCAGCAGTATTGCTGCTGCTGAAACTTCCATTACGTCACCTTTTGTTGTCGAACCACCTCTTGTTGAAGTATCTAGCGTTCGATTCCCATGCCTCTGATCTCTGTAGCCGAATTCATATCCAGGGAAATCAACTGCCGCTGAGTTTTCCTCTTGAAATCAATCACATTTGTAGATACTCCTGCTGTAGCAGCTGAATCGGCTGGTGAAAAATACTGAAGCTTCTAGAACCACTGACGATGCTGAAGTTACCACTTGAAGAATCTTCGATCGCTGATTCATCAAGAATTGTTGTATTACAGAGAGAGAGCAACTAACATCCCCTTATTCTCATTCTTTACGCTCGTTGTAGTATATTTTGTTTCTATGAGAGGAAGCTCGTTAAATTAGTCGAATAGGTTAGAATGTAGGTCAAGGCACACCTGGAAATTTTTAAAATTTATTTCACATTTATTGGCGATTAAGGTTCTTTATGTTGTAACTTGTTTCGGAAATACTTTTGTTAGATGACGAATTGAAAGCATTCTTATGATAATTCAAAGGTAAAAGTCCTTGAGCACTCTCCTTGAACAAGGGGTGAAAACTGGTCTGCTGACCAGATAAACTCAACAAAAAAAAGACCTGAATTTAGCCGTCCAAGTTTTCTACTAATTAACGTTTACTCCAATGACAAAGAAAGTAGCTCTTGTGGTGGTTGATTTACAAGAGGATTTTTTACCAACTAAAGGATCATTAGCAATTAAAGATGGAAGGTCGATTATCCCTTCAATCAATGAATTAATATCCGATTCAAAAAAATATAATTGGTCATTAATAGTAGCTACGCAAGACTGGCATCCTTCAAATCATACATCTTTTGCATCTCAACACAATGTACCCCCATATACCGAATTAACATTCGAACACCCCGATGAAGGATTCGGCTCTACGCCAGGGGAAGTTATGAAGCAAATTGTGTGGCCGGATCATTGCATACAGGATACCCCTGGATCGTGTCTTGAAGCACTGTTTTTGGGTAACTACAATCTGATCAAACCTGAGATACCAAAAGCAATTGTAAAGAAAGGGTTGTTACAAGATCGTGAATATTACTCATGCTTTCAAGATTGTTGGGGATTGCATCATACCGCGATGGAGGATTTATTGAAGGATAATAAAATATCTGACGTTGTCTTTGTCGGCTTAGCTTATGATTTTTGTGTTTTGAATTCGGCAATTGATTGTGCTCAGTGTGGATTTAATACCTATGTGTTAAAAAACTACTGCAAAAGTGTGTATCCTACGAAGATAAAAGAAACTGAAAAAACATACACTGATGCCGGGGTAATTATAATTGATAATGATAATGATCTTATGAAGCTTTTATGATTTTATACCTAATTTATTTAACAATTGTTGACGTTTTTTATTCACTAACCATTGAGACACAGTTTCGTTTGTAGGAATTTGCTCAATTGCAATTTCTTCCTCTTGGTCATCTGACGCTTCCTTCAACTGCTCAGCCCGTTCATGCTCAAATATTAGTAATGGATCTTTCGATGTATGAATTACTTCTTTCTCAAAACTCAACTCCGCTTCTTTTTCATCGTAATAGCCATAATACTCATAATCCACTCGCAGTTCCCTCGCCTTATTTTCATCCTTCTCGATACTATTCCCATCTTTTCCTTTCTTACTTGCTTCAATCATTTTTTTAACATCAGGCAAATCTTTCGCCCTACCGAAATATCTATATCCCATAACAATAGTTCCAGTATTAATCAAATCATTTCCATAATGTATGTAATCATTGCCACCGAGATCTTTGATATGATATTCCCAGCTTCGCTTCTCCTTGAATAACTTATTTAATTCGTCATTAGTCTCTCTTATTTGCTGTTCACTTATAGTGGCATCCTGAATCTTGGTCAACTTAGCAGATATTTCTCCCAAGATAGTACTTCGCCACTTTTCTGCTTGCGGCAATGAAGTCACTTTTTGAACATACTTCGGACGTAGTTGTGGGTTGAACTCTAGTATGCCCGCCTCTTTGTTCTTATATGCTTGAAATCTATTTAATGCAGATTGTGCTTTCTCTTTGTTTCGAGACATAGAGATGAGATTGATGTAGATAAATAACGATCATTTTTTTTTGTTTCTATTACTGCGAAAAAGTAATTTAACTACCCTAGTATAACCTAACCTAGCCATGTTACATACCTCTAAATTTATTCTTTGAAGCAATTCTACGTCCCTCAAATCGTTGCGTAGTTCTACCTTTATCTCTAACGCCTTCCTGATTATTACTCTTAAGTTTATATTCCTTATTATTTTTCTTTGGTACGAACGTTAGTTCTGCTTCACCACGAGCATGACGACGTAATCTTGAATCATCTTTAGGTTTGACAACCTTGCTAATTCTATTAACTTGTGATCCAAATGATTCTTGGGCTCTAGTAGATTGTTTTGGATCATCCGCAGATAATACTTTCATTTTGTTTTCAAATCTCTTCTCGTCTTCTTTCTTTTTACGTAATTTTGCCAACTCTTTTTCAACTTTAGCACGATTAGCTGCAGCTAATTCTTCATCTTCGCTTTCTTGGTCACTTTCTTCTTCATTATCACTTTCTTCTTGCTGACTATACATTTCCTCAGCAGATTCCTCAGCCGCAGTTAACCCTCTAGATCGAGTTATATCCTTTTCTGGAGCTTTGACAGGATTCAATTGTTTATATTCATGAGATTCTTCATCGACTTGGAAATCTGGATTTTCAAACATTTCCTTAAATCTTTCATCATTGATAACGGACTCAGCCGCAGTGGATCCGACTTTGTCTTGTAATCTTGTAGCCAAATCTTTATTGACTTTAATTTTAGTATTTGTGATTGCTCCAGTACTTCTGATTCTGGATTCTCTTTCCTTTTCAATTTTCTTTCGGATTTCACTTTCTCTTTGATCACGCAATGAAAGGGGATTAGCAATAAGATTGACCTTATCATATAATTCTGTATCTATAAAGAATCCATGCATATATGAACGTAAAACTTTTGATCCAATAAGATGAGCAAGGTTCAATTTAGCAACTTCATCACGGGTTATAAATCTATAGTTTGAATATATTGAACCTGATGGTTTTTCTTCCAATTCTTCAGTTACATTGTCCAAGAATGAACACCAAGTTGGTGCTGGACCAAGATTCGGTATATAAAATGTATGCATAGGTATTCCTTCATTAGCCATAAAGAACATTCCTGAACCCGGAACATGACAAACGTCATTGATATCAACAGTTGGTTCCATTGACGCAAATGGCTTACCCGTATTCCTGTCCCAAATCTTGGCAATACGCTTATCACTAGTCAAAATCATATCTGAAAGCAACGAGTCCTCACACCATATAATGTTCTTTATATCATATCCATAACCTTGGTCTTTCACAATCGAAGGAGTAGATGTACGTAAATCATATAATAGAGTTTTACCGCTCGATGTACCACAAGCAAAATTTAATGCATCATTACGGAAAGACACTGAGGTGACTTGTACTGTTTCTTGTAATTGTTCATCGACATACAATTTCCCAGCTCTCTGTTTAGACCTAGGATCCCAAAATTCAACAGTTCCGTCTTCCAAACCTGCAGAAATCAAACCATGTACTTGATTTATACCAACTGAGTTCACACCCAGTTCGCTTTCCAATTGAAAAGGATTTAAGAATCGTCCCTGATCTAAATTCAATCTATACAACTCGTTTCCAGAAGCTCCGACAATTAAATCACAGCTCACTGGGTTATAACACAAACTTCTTCCAAATTTAGGTATTCTGGTCCGATAATGTATGCACCCTTTAGTTTGGAATTCAATACTTCTATCGCATTGCAAATGGACACTTTTTGTCCAGTCATTACTCAATATTATAAAATCAACATTTTCACAATCAGTATGACGCTCGAATTTCAATGACAAATTCTCAAAATCATAAACATGGATTTGTGGCTTGTATGTACCCGTAGCCATACAATATTGTCCGTCCGGTGTCACTTTTATCTTGTTTGATGCTTCACTAAATTCAAAATCTTGAATTAATTCAATACGATTTTGATACTCTAAATCTTGTTTAAGCGAACGCTTGCGCTTCTTCGCTATCCAGTCTGGTAAAGATCGGGATACGTTTGTACCTGATACTTGATATGTTGATACATTTCCCGCAGATGTAGATTTAAGAACCATTTTGGTGGTGTTAAGTAGCTGTTGTAAAGAGTGTCAAAATAAATTTCTATGCCAAAAAAAAATGTATTGTGAGATGAGCAGAAGATCGAAAAATATAAATTTACATACTAGCAAACTACTTGAACCTACTTACCAGTTTATAAATAATGTAATGAAAGAATAGCTACCAAAGCAATTACATATTTACATTTCCACTCCGAGTATAGTAAGTTTTGTCGTCAGTGTACAAATACTCATAGTCATCCAACGAGATTTCGTAGATTGGTTCATTTTTACTAGAGTTTTTAAACCATTGATGATCAGGTTTAAAAGTTTCAATAAAAAAACGTAATCCACTATTGATTAATTCGTTAGATATCAAGTCCTTATTAATATCCAACTGATATTGGAACAAGTTTATAAATAACTCAATCCATCTTAAATCCCCATAACATATGTCGTTGACTGCATTGATTAAACAAATCCATGCTCTTGTGTTCCCATTCTCAGTTTTAAATTTCAAGTTTAGTAATTTGTTGAAAATTAAATGAATTAATTCGAACTGATGCAATTGAATTAATGCGTCAAATTTTGTAACGGATATTAATGACGATATAAGACTGGCTATAAATAAATCAATATATGATGTAGTGATTTTATCATTCAAATATTGATTGTCTACTTGACTTATAAATTCAATTGATTTTGATTCATGATCCATGATTTCACAAATGATTTTTAGGCATTTAAATTGCACCATTATCAAGTTATTGTAGTTTCCATTTTCATTTATCAAGTCTAAGACTTTAACAGCTGGCTCTCTCAAATCGCCCGGGGGTATGAATTCTGCTGGCTTGGACAATGGAGGTAAGTCAAATATGCTAAATTGTTGCATAACCGACGTTGGCAATTGATCCATGAATTGAAGCATGTTGTTACAGGATAATATATAATTCAAATAATTCAACGTCATAGCAAATGACAATTTAGGATTCAAACTATTAAATGTTGTGATGATTTCATGTTTGCTAGATTTAGAAATTGTGTCAATAGCTATTTGTAGTCTTACGGTAAGTGGATAATTCAATTTGAACTTTGCATGATCTAGTATATGTAAGCAGAATTTTAAAGAATCTTCAACTGTCATAAACTCAGATGGTTGAATAATTTTCTTCACGTAACTAGTCACAGGACTTAGATCCATATCTTTTATATTACCAGCAATATCTGTATTTAGTAACTGTTTTAACCACAGCTTATCAATATCATCTGGAGTTATTTCCACTAGTTTGGTGCAATTAGATGCATCATTACGCCAGGTAGACACGAGTGATTGATACTGAAGGACAAACTCGTACAATTGGCCCAAAAAGTTACCATAAAACTGCACATTTTCCTCCTTTGACGAATTCATTGCAATATAGTAGTCAGCATAATTTAATTTTCTTTCAAATTTAAAAGTGCTTAATGAACGTATTTGCTGAATCAATAAGTCAACACTGAGATAGGGATGATATAGATAATTCCAGACAATCTTAGCCAACAGAGGCAACATGGGTGAATTAATTAAATTATTGTCTTTGGTATAATTAAAGATAGGTGATATGAAATCTATTTTCGAGTTTTCTAGCGGACCCGTACCATGATGACTTAGTGTTGCCAAAATCTTTTGATAGAGAGTAATGAATTCGATCAAGGAGATCGACTCTGGTGAAGGAGGGTTTACAGCCAATTTGTTAGACAATTCTACCAAAATCTGTTTTGAATCCATAATTGCCAATGATGACTGAATTGTACTTGAGAAAGGAACAAGCATGTGTGGATAAGAGTGTGTGACTGAGGTGTATGGTGGAAATCTTTTCTCACACCTTGATTACAGTTGTTTCTCAACAAAATAAATTTAAAGACAAAGACAATGGTAATTGAGTTATATCTTATGAGATGTAAACAAAATTCTTGTCAGTGATATTAGATTACTATCCTGTACTTCTTCTCTCATGTCTTTATCATCATTATCGAATTGGTGTGTACTTCAATACATGTAAGATTTGCAACAAAATCTGACACTACTGTAGTGTGGATGCATCTGATCCTTGACGTAAAACAACAAACCTTTAATCGGAAGAAGTGCGCTACCAATTCATAAACCTTTTGCTTGTACTCAATAACGTTAATAAACTTCCAAATTTAGCATCGAGAATCCAGTATTGTACAATTGTAACCTAAGGCATAAGCAAATTTCTTAAATAGAATTTATATCTTGGGTATTAAATTAGTGACAAGCATGGGTATTTAATTTCAATTGATTGTTCTACTGTTATAAAAGTGCTTGGTTGTTTACAAAAATGCACTAACGATAAATAAGGATGCCGATGACTTGAATAGAGGCACAGCTTCTGCCCATCAATATTTTGAGAAGAGAATAATTCAAATTGGGATCCAGGTAACATGTGAATTAACTTTTGCAACAATCAGATTTCTGACATCGCACAGATTGATGAGGCCTATGTATATTTAACAAACCATGAACTTTAATTCCTATGGTTGATTGTTCTTGGTTTTTGAATTACAATGTTATTTTGAAGTCCGCTTCTTTTCCCCAGCCAGGATCAAAAGCAATTATTCGAAATCTTTAGTTGACTTTTGGTAGCACATTTATGTCCCTATTATCTCCCTATGAAGAAATCCTTGATTTGACAATAAATACATCTCATGAAACTGCAATCGCGGTGTTTGCACTTATTGCTTCCGCTATGAATTGAGTGAGCATGTGCTAGTTTAGTACCTGGAATTAATATGGTTTGATTTCCTGTTACTGAGTTGTAGTTGCATCTATGTATAGAGATTGATATATTAAGCAAAACGGTTTAATGTATATAGGGTGTCGTATCATTTGATAGAAATTAATAAAACTGTAGATTTAACAAGAAAAGATATTCCAAATATCCGTGGGTATCGCATCATTCGCACCATATTTATGAGACTTCAAATGTGTGATTGTAAATGGGCGACACTGGTTTGGCCATCGTAGATGAAGATTTTTCTTTCTCTAATGGTTTCTATATCAGAGCACATATCCAAGTTTATAAGCATTATCTATTCTATTCTAATTGTGATTTCAAGTTTTCTAATTGTCTCAAAACTGCAATTCTGGCAGTTCCACCAATTGCATCTCTTCTTTCAACACTAACTTCAAAGTCAAAAGCATCCATAACATCCTTTTCGAATCTCTTATCAATTTCCTGAAATTGTTCAAAAGTTAATTTATCAATACCACCCAAACCCTCTTCTTCAGCTTTTCTAACACACTCACCCGAAATATGATGAGTTTCTCTAAATGGTACCCCTTTTCTAACTAAATAATCAGCCAAATCAGTAGCTAACATATCCATCGTTAATGCCAGTTCCATTTTTTGTTTAGATATGTTTAATGTGGATATGACGCCAGTAGCTATCAAAATAGAATGCTCTACTGTAGTCAATGCGTCAAATAACGGTTCTTTATCTTCTTGCATGTCTTTATTATAAGTAGATGGAATTGACTTTATGGACATTAAGAATCCTGCTAACCCCCCAAATACACGTCCAGATTTTCCTCGCAATAATTCCAAAGAGTCGGGGTTTTTCTTCTGTGGCATCAATGAAGATCCGGTAGAGTATGCGTCGGCTAATTTGATAAATCCAAACTCGGCACTCGAATAAATGATTAAATCTTCAGCAAATCTGGAGATATGATTCATGAATAACGTTCCCCAAAACAACGTCTCAACAACAAAATCCCTGTCACTAACGGCAGTTAATGAATTTCCAATAACTCCATTAAAACCTAGACCTTGTGCTAAGAACTCACGATCAATTCCATAGGGGTGTCCAGCTAGTGCACCTGCGCCAAGGGGTGATTGATTCACACGAACTATAATTTCTTGCAATCTTTTGTAGTCTTCCGTAAAATAGGTTGCGTATGAACTTAACCAATGCGCCCATCTAATTGGCTGAGCCCTTTGCAAATGAGTGTACCCGGGCATCAACACGTCAATTTCGTTGCTCGCTCTATTTATAATTGTTGCAATAAAAACTTTCAACTTTTGAGACAAATCCCTTAACACTTCACGAACAAAAATTCTCATATCAGTAGCAACCTGGTCGTTTCTGGATCTACCGGTATGTACCTTTCCTGCTATATGTCTACCAATGATTTCTCCCAATCTTCTTTCATTGGCAGTATGTATGTCTTCATCACCTGGCTTTTCAACAAACTTCCCGTTTTTCCATTCTTCCCTAATTTGTTCCAATCCTCTATGAATTTCATTCAATTCATCATCGCCAATCAATCCTAATTTGTTTAATCCTTGAGTATACACTTTAGTACCAGTTAAATCAGCATCATACATTATTTTATCATATGGCAATGATGCATTATATAAATCCATTAGTGGATCGGTGGCTCCAGTAAACCTACCTCCCCATAGTTTATGTTCACTTGGTTGTTGTTCGGACATTTTCCACTTAATTCAGAAGAAGCGAAAGAAAGAAAGAAAAGTGAATTGGGGTTGGAAATTTTTTTCACCATCGCGCTTAATCGAAGATCAAAATGGTTTACCCGATTAAGAATGAGTCATGAACTTGCTGCACGACCTTATACATCATAAGGGACCTTGTCAGACAGCTGCCGGTCATAGAAATAACATGAAATCCTCTGAAATTATTTTGCGAAGCTTATAGAAGCATCTATTATTTATCAATACAATAAATAGTCACTCTGATGTAGTTTAAAATAGTGGCCATGGCAGTAATATCTGAGATTCATACAATTATTCATTTTCACTTCCTCAAGTTTATAAGAATGCTTGCTCTCGTACATGTGCATTTGGATTGTAAATCTTTTGGAATATAATGAAGTTATGCTGTTTTTGGGCCTTTTACCTGAGGTTAAGGAATTGTGGTTCTAAGGATTTGATCGGAGTGCTTGTTGTGGCACCCAGAGTCTCTCAGAGAGTTTCAAGCCGCAATTTATGATGATCTATAAAACAAAATGTATAACGGATTGATATTTCTGCTTTTACTGATGTCTATAATTCGGAATGTCTTGCTTTCAAAGAAAAAGCTGAAATTGTCTACTTAATATAATGTATTAATATATACTATTTTAACTATGGCTTACATCTACCAGTAAATCTAGGGTACAATGAACAATCTCTAACGGTGAATCTGTCACATAACCAAGCTAAGATTCTTTCTGTACCTAAACCATAACCACCATGAGGGCAAGTTCCGTACTTTCTTTGATCGGTAAACCAGTAATAACTATCTAAATCCAATTTTTCTCTCTTGATAGCAGCAATTAATTCGTCATAATCATAAGTCCTCATTGATCCACCAGTAATCTCACCAACATTTGGCATTAAGACATCAACAGATTCAGTAACTCTTGGATCATCTTTACATTTTTGCATATAGAATGATTTGATTTCAACAGGGAATCGAATTAACAAAATTGGTTGATTGATTGTATCTGTCATCTTACGCTCGGCCGCTTCAGCAATGTCATCACCAAATTTGAATTTTTCCCCATCTTCATTGGGAATACCATGTTCGTTTAACCAATCTAATGCTTCAATATATTCCATTCTCTTGAAAGGCATTTGTGGGGCCTTAAAGTTGGGGTTTAATTGCTTGATTAATGGGCCAGCAGCTGGATCTTCCAAAACATACTGAACTATCTTTGTTATTAATCTTTCTAAATGTGATAACAAATCATCAAATTCTATAAAAGCTAACTCAGATTCAATGTGGGTGTATTCACTTAAATGTCTTCTTGTGTGTGACTTTTCTGCTCTAAAAGATTCTTGAACACAATACACATCACCTAATGCTGGCAAGCAAGTTTCAAGATACAATTGAGATGATTGTGTCAAATATGCTTCTTCGCCATAGTAATCCATCTTGAACAATGTAGAGCCACCTTCAACTTGAGTTTGAACCATGCATGGAGGAGTAACCTCTAATAATCCTTCTTCAGCAAAAAATCTTCTAATAGCAGCAAGCAAAGAAGCTCTGACTTTCATCACAGCTGATAAACTTTCACCTCTCAAGGTTAAATGACGTTGATCCAATAACAATGATGGATCAGCTTTTTCTTGAACTTTATTAGTGAAAGCATCTTCACCACCTGGAGCTAAGCCAACAATTTCATAATAATCAGCTTTTAACTCAACTCCACCTGGGGCAGTTTTACCCTCTGGTAATTTATTGATAACACCTTTAATGACAACGGTAGATTCGATAGTCAATTCTTGTGTTTGTTTAGCCTTAGCTAAGTCTCCAGTTAGAACACACTGAAGGAACCCAGTACCATCTCTTAAAGTAATAAAAGCTAAACCTTTCTGCACTCTTAAACGGTGGACCCAACCTTGGACAGAGACTCTGGTTTCCAAGTTTTCTTGAACTGTTCTAAGTTTTATCTTCCTGGCCTGTGGTAACGACTTGTCTTCCTCAATCGAAATTAAGTCTAGCTCACTTAGTTTATTGGTAGCTTGTTTCTTTTGTTCTTCTAATTTAGCTTGTTTTTCAGCCTTCTTTCTCAAGCCCTCGGCACCCTTTTTAGCTTTCTTTAAAGCAGAAGCAGATATTTCGCTATATTCAAAATTCTCCGGGTCATCTTCAGATTGCTTATAAATGAAAACTTTACTTTCTGGATTAGTATATAACGCATAAGCTGGGGTTGCAAATGGTTGTTGTTCGGTACCTGAAACCTCCGAGCTGTCAACACCTGTTTTCTCGTTGACATAAATGGATGACATTGTCAATACTGGTATATTTTCTATCTAATAAAACTAGCGTATAAGAGATCTATCAGATAATGAGATGTGTTTGGTTTCTCAGACTATGTATATATATTCGTGAGTCAATAATGCAGAACAGAAAGACAAAAAAATTTTTCGTTTGGTTAAATAGTGGTACTGTATATAAGCACGTTCTCTGGAGGTCTGACGACAAATTTTTTTGGTTTCAAACAATGAAAGATCTCAAACACGCCCAGGTAGACCTACCGTGCACACATAGAGTTACAGGTTTATCTTTCTTTTCAATCCAATACCACACCTGTTTAGACATAGATGGCGTTAGAACAATCATTAGCTGCTTTGTCATTAGCTACTAGTGTAGAAAACGAAAATGCATTGCCAACAAAGACATTGATCTTTAAACCCAAGACTGCCAAGACAGCTACACCAATCCCGATTGTCTTATTTGCATTGCAAGATACTACTACTCCAAGTAATGTTGTTGCAAAATCTGCTAATGTTAAAGAACCAAGGTTAGCCAGAGATGATCTAGTACAGGAATTTTTTAAAACCACTGCCAAAGAAGTATCAATTGCTAATTTGAGTAAAGATTTAGCTGGAAAAATTAGAATTGTATTGGATGTTTGTGTCTTAAAGGCTGCTGAAAAGGGTGAAATTTTGAAATTATCCACTGAGAGTGCAGCTGCTTGTCTCGCAGCTGATACTGTCGTACAATATTTAAAATCAACTGGTATTGAATTGATCGAAGTTGATTTTTCAGCCGAACCAGCTCCTGCGACCGCCGTTGTGGATGGAGAGAAAGCAGCTCAAGCTCCAAAGAAAAAGGATGACGCCAAATTAGACGATGCTAAATTGATTGGTATTACTGTCGATAAAGAAAAGGATTTTTCCTCCTGGTATACACAGGTTGTTGTTAAAGGTGAATTATTAGATTACTATGATGTGTCAGGTTGTTATATTCTTAGACCAAATTCGTATGCTGTTTGGGAAACGATTCAGGATTGGTTTAATGCCAAAATAAAGGGTCTTGGTGTTCAAAATGCCTATTTCCCAATGTTCGTTTCACAAAGAGTTTTAGAAAAGGAGAAGGATCATATTGAGGGCTTTGCTCCTGAGGTGGCATGGGTTACGAAAGCAGGTAATTCTGAATTGGACGAACACATTGCTATCAGACCAACTTCCGAAACTGTGATGTATCCTTATTACGCCAAATGGATTAGATCTCATCGTGATCTCCCACTAAAATTAAACCAGTGGAACTCAGTTGTGCGTTGGGAATTTAAACATCCACAGCCATTTTTGAGAACGAGAGAGTTTTTATGGCAAGAAGGTCATACCGCTCATTTAACCAAAGAAGCCGCCGCCGAAGAAGTTTTGCAGATTCTAGACTTCTATGCCGGTGTCTATGAAGAATTATTAGCTGTCCCTGTGGTCAAAGGTAAAAAGACTGAAAACGAAAAATTTGCTGGTGGTGATTATACTACAACCGTTGAAGGTTTTGTTGCTGCTACTGGTAGAGGTATTCAAGGTGGTACTTCTCATCATTTAGGACAAAATTTCTCCAAAATGTTTAACATTTCAGTTGAAAATCCAGAGGGTGCTGATAAAGAACGTATCTTTGCTTATCAAAATTCTTGGGGTTTATCCACACGTGTTATAGGTGTTATGATTATGACTCATTCGGATAATAAAGGTTTAGTTTTGCCACCAAGAGTTGCCCAATACCAAGTTGTTGTTATTCCAGTTGGTATAACTGCCAAGACCACGGATGAACAACGAAAGCAAATTAATGACAGCGCTCAAAATATTGAACATGCTTTGAAAAAAGCTGGTATTAGAACCATTGGTGATTATAGAGATACTTATAGTCCTGGTTGGAAATTTGCTGATTGGGAATTGAAAGGTGTTCCTTTCCGTTTGGAATTTGGTCCAAAAGATTTAGCCGCTAATCAAGTTACAGCAGTTAGAAGAAATGATGGTACTAAATACGCCGTTAATTTGGACGTGTTAGAAACTCGTATTCCAGAATTATTAGATGAAATGCACGATGATTTATTAAATAAGGCTAGAAGAGAATTTGATGAACATAGAGTATTAGTTGAAGACTGGAAAGATTTTGTTCCAACTTTGAATAAAAAGAATGTTATATTATCTCCATGGTGTGGTGATGCTGATTGTGAAGATGATATTAAGGACAGTTCTGCCAAGAAGGATAATGGAGAAGATGAAGAGCTTGATGAAAAGGCCCCTTCAATGGGTGCTAAATCCTTATGTATTCCATTCGAACAACCAGAATTAAAAGAAGGTCAAAAATGTATTAAATGTGATAAGAAAGCTGTCACTTATTGTATGTTTGGTAGATCCTATTAATTGAATAAATAGTGATTAATAAACAGATATATTTATTGTACATTGAGATGTATAGATGATGGTGAAAGTGACCAAAAGCAGCGCGTATATGACTTTAAGTTGTATTATACATGTATAGAATTATGACGAACATAGAGATACTTTACATGCCTAGTGAGGTGGATTAAAATCAGCCACTTGGCATTGCAAGTCAGTAAATTTGAGACCTTTATGTTTATCAATGTGCTTATTACTTGCCTTAACGCCATGGATAAGTTAATAAGAAGTGCAACCGCTGGATGCAACTTCAAGCTTACGCTAGCAAATTCTCAGATTATTCAATCAACAGCTATGCATGCTATGAAGCTTAATGCGGTGAGCGAGGATTCTTCTATGTTTTCCAGGTGATTCCTTCAAATTTCTTGCCGTATGATTAAGTGCAAGATCTTGCTCGAATGTCAGCTTATCGCCATCCTCATCCTGCAGAAGCTAGACATGGATATCGACATGTCTAGTTGTCCTAATGCCAAAAAAAAAAGTTCGGCTTTCAAACCCCGTTCTTTTTTCTCAACCGCGCTTAGAAACAAAGTTGCACTGAATTTGCTTAACCACAACCAATGGGTTACGAATATCTACACTTGATACTTGGGCTCTAACCGTTTACACTATTTAATAAAAAACGATTACAAATCTTCTCTATACTGATCCCAAAAAGAGGACGAATCTAAGATATTAATGTCCTTTAATGAGGTAACAATCTTATCATTCTCTAAATCTAAATGATAAATCTTTTCTAATTCTAATGACTTTATGTAATCCCAAGTTTTCTGGTAATTTAGACCAGTTTGTGCACAAGAATGGGCATCATCTGATAAACAAAATCTGGCATCACCATATCTGATTATAGCTTGTGCTATGTCTCTTTTTGGATATGGAACACTCCATCCTTTTCTAACAGCAGAGGAGTTTAATTCAAATAGTCCGCCGTATTCTTGAACTAATCTAATATTATCCACAATTAATTTCCAAACTTCTGGCCAATCTTGCTCAATGTCCACATCCTGAGTCAACTTGTTCGTGGTTGTATCTACGTCATCGCTTGGTTGCATGAGTCGTATCAAATCAAAATGACCAATTACTTGTGGTTGCAAATCTGAAATTACTTTCGATTGTAGTTCGAAGTAATCTCTGTATAATGCTCTAGTGGTTTTTTCTTTAGTCGCATCTCTTGCTTTTAACCACATTTCAGCTGAGAAATCAATAGGGATCTCGTGAACAAAATGAACTGATCCAACACACATTTGGATCTGGGCATTTTCTTGCAAGATTTTTTTCGCAAGCATAATATGGTCGCCGTTTATCCCCTCGACTTCAAATCCAATTATTATTTTCATTTGATGCTTGTATTTTGCTTGCAAATCTTTAGCATGTATGAGGTACCTTTTGAAGTCTTCGTGTAGCTCTTCTGTAGAATAACCTTTGTCGATTTCTTCGGGATATAAAAGCCTATTTTTAATCCTAGGCATATGTTCTGTTAAACAGACCACATCAAATTCTTTCAGAAAGTAAAGTTCAAGTATTGACTCTAGCGAATCTACTGCATGAGAGATATAATCCCCACTATGTGAATGATGTGTGTGCATTATTCGACTCTGGTATCTGTGTCGTATAGGTTAAAAAAAGAAGTATAATTGGAGGAAGAAAAAAAAGCACTGCAAGAATGGTTTATTGGTGGTTCAATTGCATAATGAGAAGTCGTCTGCATCAGCTAGCTGCACGAGGGTTGATTTCTCATGTATTTTATTCCACTGCTAGGCTGCTAGTTCCAACTATCAAGGAACAACTTAATAACCCGGCTAAAATTGGTACAGTTCTAGAAGCAAGAGGATTTGTGAAAAGTATAAGAAGTTCCAAAAATGTCGGATTTGTCGATATACAAGATGGATCAATATCCCAGCATATGAATGTTGTATTACAAGGAACAAATCACCCAAAGTTTAAAGTTGGTCAAAGCATCATCATCAAAGGTGAATGGTCGCAAGGTAAAGGCAAACAAAAATATGAATTGAAATACGACCCTGAGAATCCGGAGCATTCAGTCAGCATATTGGGCGATGTACCTGACGATTACCCATTGCAAAAGAAATCGACGTCAATGGCATTTTTAAGAACTTTGCCATCATTAAGACACAGAACATCAACAATAGCTTCGTTTTATAGATTAAGATCATTTCTTGAATGTAAAACAATGGATTTTTTCAATTCCCGAGATTTTATAAAAGTTGCTCCGCCAATAATAACCAGTTCGGATTGCGAAGGAGCTGGAGAAACTTTTAGAATTGAACAAACTAATGACGAATTCTTTGGATCAAAGGCGTATCTAACTGTTTCCACGCAATTGCACCTTGAAGCATTAGCACTTGCATTGAATAGGGCTTGGACTTTAACCCCTTGCTTTAGAGCTGAAAACTCGAACACAGTTAGACATTTAAGTGAGTTTTGGATGCTTGAAGCTGAAATTTCGTATGTAGATAATTTAGATCAATTGACCAACTTCACCGAAGACATGGTCAGATATGTCACTAAACGATTAGTTGAATCTAGTGATGACTATTTACAAGGGACATACATTCCCTCAGAAGACATTCTGTCAAGATGGTCGACCATTTTGAAAGGGGACAGATGGCCCAGAATGACTTACACAGAAGCAATAGACCATCTCAACAGAACAGAGAATGAAAACCTAGAGTGGGGTGATTCATTACAGCTTAAACATGAAAAATTGTTAGCCAAAGATAGTCCAATTTTTGTAACGGATTATCCTGAGTCGATGAAACCTTTTTATATGTTAAAATCAAAAGATTATAACCAGAAAAGGCCAACTGTTGCTTGCTATGATTTATTAGTTCCTGAATTCGGTGAGCTAGCGGGTGGCTCGTTAAGAGAACATGACTACAATATTTTGCTTCAGTCCATGAAGAATCATAAAATGGACGTTGAAGATATGGATTGGTATTCAACTTTACGGCAAAATGGTACCATACCACATGGTGGATTTGGATTAGGATGGGAGAGATTGATCACTTATTTAGCCGGGTATGAAAATGTGAGAGATATCTCTGCATTTCCAAGAGCACCTGGAGTTTGTAATTGTTAAATAGAGTAAGTAAGACCTTGGATTTTGTAGATAGAGTACCCAATTAAAAGTACAATAGAATACTGTACCAATGTCGTACTAACATTGCATTTGCGACATTGCAAAGCAATACAACGAAAAACTTTTAACTTGATTTTTTTTTCATTTCTTTCGAATTTGCCATTAAACAGCTTCACTCATCAAGTCATAAATTCGATAAGTAAAAGATGGACCAGTTGAATGTTAAAGAGCAACAAGAGTTTCAACAAATTGTTGAACAAAAGCAAATGAAAGATTTCATGAATTTATATTCCAATTTAGTTTCTAGATGTTTTGATGATTGTGTTAATGATTTCACTTCAAGTAATTTAACCTCAAAGGAAACTAGCTGTATTGCTAAATGTTCTGAAAAGTTTTTAAAACATAGTGAACGTGTTGGTCAAAGATTCCAAGAACAAAAGTACGTATAAATTAAGGAACGAATTTGAAAACTGTGCTTCATGATACTAACTTGTATACTTAGTGCTTTATTAATGCAACAAGGTCAAAAATAAGAACTTCTTGATAATTTGGTTCTAACATGATTATTGCTATGTTGTTATAAGTCTTAGATAAGTTACTGAAATTATAAAGTGTTGGTGACGTTGGGCTATAATAGTAGAGAGGAGATGTGAAGATGCGGTTAATTTATTTTCATTCGACAGTATTTAAAGAATTGTATATACAAACTGAATACAATATATTATTCTTATTCTTGGAACGAATAAGTGTAGTAGTATAAGATTATGTAGAGCGATTGAGCAGATTGCAGCTACAGATTATGGTCCGTAGATGCATAGTAGATGCGTACATATGTATCGGACAAAACCTCGAGGAAAAAACCACCGACTATCAACACCTTAGAACTAGATAAATCATATTATGACGGACCAAGTTAAAATCAACCCAGATCTACTGATCATATTGGTGGGATCCGTAATAAATAAAAGTTTAAGTGAATACAAAGGAGACTATAAGGATTGTAAAGCTTCATTTCCGGTGAATCAATTTGTTAAAGACTTAAATGATCTAACATATGAATATACACATAAGTTTCCAAATGATGATATAAACTTCCCGCAGATTGATATAAAACTACTATCTTTTATTGTTACTCGGACTTTGTTTCATAGATTTGTTACTGTTACCAACGATGCGGTAGTCGTTGAAGTTTTACCTAATGGATATGAGAATATTTTGAAGAATATCGTTGCTACTTCTACTTTAAGATATGCAAAGTACTTGTTGAAGAGTGCCAAAGATTATTTTCTAAAAGACGAAAGAAATTTAAGTGAAAAGAGGCAGGAAATAGAAGTGACTGCAGAAACTTCCAAGAAAGAAGAAGAAGCCGAGAAAGAACCTAAAAAAGAAGAACCTACAAGAGAAGAGGAACCTAAGCAAGAAGCAGAATCTAAGCAAGAAGAACAAAAGGAAATAGAAAAGCCTACGGCAGTAGGAGAGCCTGAGGAAATAGAAGAACCTGCGAAACTAGGAGAACCCAAGGAAACTGAAGAACCCGAGGAAACTGAAGAACCCATGGAAGCTGAAGAACCGATGGAAGCTGAAGAACCCAACGAAGCTGAAGAACCCATGGAAGCTGAAGAACCCAACGAAGCTGAAGAACCCAACGAAGCTGAAGAACCCAACGAAACTGAAGAACCCAACGAAACTGAAGAACCCAAGGAAGCTGAAGAACCTAAGGAAGCTGAAGAACCCAAGGAAGCTGAAGAACTCAAGGAAGCTGAAGAACCCACCGAAGCTGAAGAGCCCAAGGAAGCTGAAGAACCCACCGAAGCTGAAGAACCCAAGGAAGTGGAAGAAGCTGAAGAAACAGAAACCATAAATGAAATTCAAGTGAAAAGTGATCAGAAAACTGGACCTTCAGAGAAGAATGAAATTGATAAGCAATCTAAAGAATCCGTCAATATTGATATAGAAAATACAATCGAAGAAAAACCTGAAGAGAACCTCGAAGATATTATAACTGAAACTACAGAAATACCAATTGAAATTAAAGCGTCTGAAGAAGGGGAACAGCCTATGCTTGAGCAAGATCTTTTTGAAGAAAAGGAAAGGCCAAAGCAAGAAGAACGACCCGAGAAGAAGGCAGAGGAGGAAATAGAAGGGAAAGGTAAAGGAGAAGTCCCTGTGCAAGAAATCGCCAAAGACGATACACAACAGGATCGAGAACATACGGAAGAAAAGGCAACCAGAGAGAAAGCTGAAGGATCAGGAGCAGCTGCTGAAACCGCTAGTAAAGAACAAACCCCACAACTCGAATCTCGTAAACGCTCGCGCTCGCCAGCCCCAGCTCAACAACATAAACGTTTCCAAAACATTGCCATTAATTTATTGAACTCGATACAAGAGCATAGGTTCTCGTCGCCATTTTTGCAAGCAGTAAATGTAAAAGATGCACCCAATTATTATGATGTCATATTGCAACCAAAAGATTTGAGAGGTATTTTTAAGGCAGTTAAGTCCAAGGTTGATCCTCCTATATACCTGTCAATAAAGGAATTGGAAAGGGATATTATGTTGATGTTTGCTAATTGCATCATGTATAATCGTCCTGATGATGACTTAGTACAATTAACAAGAAGCATGAAGGAAGAAACTAGTGAAATGTTTAAAATGTTCGAGGAAGCTGAAGAAGAAATTAAGTAGTTGAATAGGATAAGTAACGAGACAAGCAATAAACACAAATATCAAAAGCTAGATCCTTGACACAGCAGATGCCGGTATGCAATCAAGCTTTGTAAGGGTTGCATGTGTCACCTTTGACAATGAAACGCGTTCTCTTCGAAGTATACGACAAATATCGTCAAATCTCTTGCATCCAATATGATCGCTCACCAAAATAAAGCACTCTTGGCTATTTAAAATGATAAGCCCACGTTGATACGATACCTATATATTACGGTTCATATGTTGTTACGGTGTAAACTCTATTGACAAAAAGGTTGTCGTTTATTCGTCTTCAAAGTTTGTTCGCTGCACCCTTTCCCTGTCAAAAAAATTTTATAACCAAAGCTAAGCTACAACCCTGTCGATACTAAAGTACAGATAAACCACTTCAACCTTCTAAGCTACGTTTATTTCCATCATTTCACTCTTCAGTCGTCTTGGTAGATCCATCATGACTAAATTTCAATCTCCTTTTATCAAACAAACGTCATTTGAAGTAGAATACGCCCCCACTCATATTACTAAATGGAAGTCACGAAGAACTGGATTGCAAATTACTTATATCAATCAACCGTCACCAATAGTAAATGGTTATTTCGCCGTTGCCACGGAGACCGAAAACAGCTCAGGATGTCCGCATACATTAGAGCATTTGGTGTTCATGGGATCTAAGAAATATCCGTACAAGGGTCTATTGGATAGTTTGGGAAATAGATTATATTCTTCAACTAATGCATGGACATCTGTGGACCAAACTGTATATACTTTGACAACTGCTGGATGGGATGGTTTCAAAACTTTGTTACCCATATATTTGGATCATCTATTCAATCCCACACTAACCGATGAAGCATGCCTAACTGAAGTTTATCATATTGATGGGAAAGGAAAAGAGAAAGGCGTTGTCTTTAGTGAAATGCAGGGCATCGAAAGCCAATCGTGGTTTGTTTCATTTCAAAAAATGCAGGAAACCTTGTATGCTCCAACATCGGGGTATTCTTCAGAAACAGGTGGGTTAATGTCAGAATTACGTCATCTAACTAATAATCAGATTAAAGATTTTCACAAAGCCATGTATAGACCTGATAATCTATGTGTTATGATCACTGGGTCTATTGATCAAGATGAGTTACTTGAAATTATGATTGAATTTGATAGCGAGTTACCTGAATTACCGGAAACCCCGAATAGGAGACCATTCGTTGACTCTAAGCATGATGATCCTTTAAAGGAAACTGTTATACGAGAAGTAGAATTCCCAGAAAAAGATGAATCTATGGGCGAGTTGTTAATTTCTTGGATTGGGCCCGATGGGAATGATACCCTAACCAATATTGCCATTGACATGATTGGAGCTTATTTTACGGACAGTCCAATCTCCCTATTCAATAAAAACTTGGTTGAAATAGAAAATCCGTTGGCAACTGATATTGACTATACTACAGATGATTATTATAGAACAGCAATAAATTTTACCTTCAATGGCGTACCAACTGAAAAGCTACAGGAATTGGATATTCAGACAAAAAAAATCATCAAATCACAAGTAGACCCTGAAAATATTGATCTAGAATATTTGAAGCAAATTATAAGTCAACAAAAATTGAAATTTATATTCAGTACAGAAAAATCAGCGTCAGCGTTTCAAAATATTGCTACTCTTGAATTTATTTATGGTAATCCAGATGGTTCAGATTTAGCTAAATGGTCTAAAGACTTAAATGAGTATGATACTTTATTGCAATGGAGCTCAGAACAATGGAGTAGTTTGATCGAAAAATATTTTGTTGATAATAGATCAGCAACTGTTTTAGGTAAGCCTTCGACCAGGTTGAATGAAATGATTAAACGACAAAATAAAAACTTTACCAAAGAAATTAGGGCAAAATATAGTACCTCCGAACTAAGCGAATTACAAAAGAGACTCGAAGCTGCACAAAGAAAGAATGATACACCAATACCAGAAGATCTTTTAACCGAATTCAAGAAACCTGATCCATCAAAGATTGCCTTTATCAAAACAAAGTCATATAAAGCAGGATGTACAAAATCCATCATTGACGTTGACTCTAATCAGTATATTGAAAATGATAAACTAAGTGATCTTTTAATAGAGGATACGCCAGAAAATTTCCCAATATTCTTTCACTTGGAAGATTTCAAATCACAATTTACAACTATCCAATTAGTTATGTCATCAACTAGAATAGACCCACAATTGTTAAGTTATATGTCTATTATTGAAGATATCTTTTCGATGCCCATTCAATTACCTGATGGAGAATACATTCCATATGAAAAGGTAATAGCCGATCTTAATGATGATTTGATTGAATATCATCTAGACAATGGTTACGATAATCAATTTCTAGAATTGATTAGCGTTAATGTGAAATTTGAAACTAAGAATTATCAAAAAGCGGTTGATTGGCTATACAACATAACTCAAGGGGTATTATTTGAAGAATCAAGAATTAAGATCATGATTGAGAAGATAATAAATTCCTTGCCCGACAAAAAGAGAAACGGTGAACTAATGATGTATTCTTCGCAATATCGGAATTTATTTGACAAGACGTCGTTAAGAAAATCTCAAGATTCTATATACACTGAACATTTTTATAGGAATTTATTGGAACAAATCAATAATGGCGGATTTGGTAAAATTCAAGAAGATTTGTTAACGATAAAACAACAATTATTCAGTCTAGATAACATCAAAGTTATTATTGTGGGCAATGTAAAAGATTTGGCTAATCCAATAAGCAGTTGGAAACAATTTGCAAATTTAGAAACCAAGGAAATGGATATAGTTCCATTTTGTCAATTACCAAGGTCTTTTCATTTCAAATCCAATTTGGGATGTAACTGTAAGCATGAAGCTTTCTTAGTTAATATTCCAGCTGCAGAATCAACTCATTTAAGTGCATTAACAACGATCCCTACCGATTACCTAGACGAAGACATTTTTAGAATTGCCTTAGCTACTGAGTTTTTAATTGCAGTTGAAGGGCCATTCTGGAGAGGCATAAGAGGCACGGGATTGGCGTACGGTGCTAACATTCGTAGAAACATTGAGACTAGATATTTGAGCTTCTCGATATATAGAGGTTCGGACGCAAAACAAGCATGGTTGAAAGCTAAAGAAATCGTGAATCAATACGCTGACGGCATTCTTAAGATCGAACCAATTGCATTAGAAAGTGCTATAGCTGCGATAGTCAATGAATTGGCAAATAGTCAGGACAATGCGTTTGATGCTGCATCTTTTAAAATCACCGATAATGTATTTAAGAGAAGGGGCCCTGAGTACGTTGAGTTTTTCTTGCAGCAGTTGAATCAGTTGATGGAGGAAGATGTCAGGTATGTGTTAAACAAGTATTTCACGAAATTATTCAAATCCGAAAGCTCGGTAGTTTTTGCAAGTTTGCCGCCGGGCAAGATTGAAGAATTGGGTGGTTTCTTTCTGGAGCAAGGGTATAATATAAACTTAGAGGATATTGGTGCTGAAGAGGAAAGTGGTTCTGAAGAAAGTGGATCCGAAGAAAGCTGTTCCGACGAAGAAACTAGTGATGAGGAATAAGTAGATTATATATAGAAATTAAGGCAAGTTCGTCTAATAAGAAATATACAAATGAGTTATTCTTGTTTTATAGGTTTATCATTATCAGCTTTTGCCTTCTGTGCATTATTTACCTCTTCTTGAGTATCAGGTATGGCTGCTTTTTCGTCATCTTTCTTGAATGATTTAAATTCAGACTCAGCATTGAATGTATCCTCCTTAAGAAATTCAATGTACTTGCGTACTTTATCACAAACTGTTTTCTGATCTGTTTTTGCAATGTTTTCCCAGTATTCTTTACTAGTTATGGCCTCACAAGCCACCCATCTTGCTATGGAATGGAATTTCAATTCCCAATCTATGCCTTCAAAAAGATCCTTGACTTTATTTGGAGCTCCCATGTTTCGTCTTGAGTAAGTACCGAACTGCTCTTCCTGGGCATTCTTGATTGGATCAATCTTGGGATGATTGCAATGCAAAAACAAAATTTGAGGAAGCTTGTATTCGACTACTCGATGCGATTTTGCTTCATCTTCTAATTGCTTATCTTCAATTATCTTTTTTTTATAGTTTTTGAATTGATCAATTAAACGGTCGGTGTATCCGCCTGATTGAAATGGATTCAATCTAGTATCAAGATCTCTAGAAGCGAGAAATTTTTTCCAATCCATATAGAATTCAACATTGTCACGGGGATCGGTTTGACCCAAGGTTGTTTCTGAATGCTTTCCATTCTCGGCATCGTATCCCATTATGAACACCTTTTGGTGTTCAAGACTATATCTTTCATTCATCACATGTAACGCAGGCACTATAGTTTCTCTATCACCTTCACCGAACGCACCCTGATAAAGCAAATCTTGATACCACCCTTTTGAGTTGATGTTGTAATATAATGCAAGGAGTAATGATTTCAAATGTTCTCGCTTTGAGAATACAATTTGACCAGTTTCGACTGATATAGGGTTTGGCAAATTTGAAAAATCGTGATAATGAATCTCCAGTTCCTTGTTTTTCTGAATGTACTCTGAAAATTTTGCATCGTTTGCAATGCCATATCTATGTATTGGATCTCCCTTCTCTATTCTTGCAATTTTATAAAACAATGGACTGGTTAGTTTAACCCATAAATCAGGCCACAAGATCATTTTATTTGAAAGATAGGGTTCTGTAAATAGCAAAGTATCCACATTTTTTATAGCCAAATTATCAGCATCCATTGCAATTGTATGATCAAAAGAAGAAACCAATAATCCTAGGATCTTTCTCGAGAATTTTTCATCAATTTTCTCGAATGCTTCCTTTCCAATTTCTTCTTCGATGATAACACATTTCCCGTTAAGTTTGTTTGGCAATAAATCTTCACAAATTTGTGTATCATATTCTTTCCTGGTATCAAGAACTAATTCTACTGGTAATTTCGAACCCCGATCACGTAAGTTTGCAATCGCAGTTAATGCACTTCCAATCATATTACCTCCACCATTAATAACTATACCATATCCAGAGATGAATTGTGACGGTGGATCAGGTAATGATTTTAATTTGCTGACAACTTCATCATGCGAGTTTTGCAAACATTTAAACTTGTCGCCCGGTATATTGAGATTGGATTCACGAAGATACTTCTCTGATATGACTCGGACATCCCATTGATAGGTTGGATTCAAATGCTTACCCTTTTCTTCCTGGGTTAGTGGATCACACGGTGGTTTATTCTTCAATAATATATCTTCTAATAAATGCTGCCAGAATTTTTTGCGGTCAAAAAACTTCAGAGTAGCTTGATCAATCATCTTTTGAAAATCGGCTGGAACATCTTCATCTTTTATTTGAAAAATTTCTAGAAATGCTCCAGGCTTCAAATCTTGTTGATGCTCCATTGCATATTTGTCGACCAAATCTTTCAATAACTCATACGACATTGAATATTCTTTAAAAAATTCCTTTGTATATCCATCAGCAATTTGTTCTTTAAGTTGGTGTTTCAATTCATCTAAATATTTCTGTCTTAGCTCGGTCCTTAAAGCCTGTATTATTGAGGCTTTTTCATTTTTAGCAATCTTTTCCCTTAATTCATTAAGTAGTTCTTCCTTTTTAGCCTCTTCTAATTCCTTTAATGTTGTTGCTTTATATTCCTCGCTATCTAAATTTGATACTTGGGCCTGCAAAGATGCTTTCCCACTTGTGTAATATGTTGCTCCGGCGTTCTTGTCAACCAATGATAAATCACTGTTAGATGTTAGGACCGAAACATTAAAAACTACAATGGCAACTAGTAAAAACCCTAGCAACATATACAGTAGGGAAAATCTCCTAATCATAACGATTTATACCTGGTGATGTTGAGGAAGAAGGACTTTGGATTATCTAGGATACGGTAAGATTTAGTGTTTGTCTAAAATAAGCTATTACTCAAATGAATGAAAACTAGAATGCTCGATACAGATTTTTTCCCTTTTGTGTTTTAATAGATTTCGTATGTTTTGTGTTTTACACGTTTGATGGCCCTCGTTTGCTGCCTCCATCAGGTGGTTCCATGAGGCTTTAGCAAGGTTAACTGCTTTGAATTTGCTGAATTGATGCTGTGACTAATAATTTAAGAGTAACATTTCCAATAAAAGCGTTAACGAACAAATGATCTCGGCACCAGGGGAACTACATATAGAAACCGAGGAAACAAGTGATTGCGTTCCCATTAAAGAATCTGAAATCGGATCTTCGATAAACACCAAGTAAATGGCACCCTTGCGACAAGGATCTGCACTTTGAAAGCTCTCGCCATTCTAATATTGCGCTTGCACAATACTTGTATTCTAGGAACGTGCCATATAACGCTTATCTTACTAATACTACCTGACACGCGTGTTTTCTCTACCGATTTAATGTGCAAATGCATCGATCATTTTACCACTCAAGTTATATTGATTATCTAATGATGACAGAAGTGTTATATCTATCTATCGGTTTGACATATCTGAAGTACTTGGCAGCTGATCTTAGCTGAAAGTGTTAAATTCTTGAACTAGAAGCTTGGAAATCCGTCAATGCAAATTAGCAATTTTCTTGCAACAGATTTCAATACCACAAATGCTACATGGAAAGACGAGATAAATTATCATACCAATATTCAATTATATTTCTTTCATATGTACAAAAAAAAAGACGACGGTCTATAGATTTATTAAATGGCATGGTATCTTGGCTGTGTTACATATTAAGCGGTGAGGATTTTTCATCTATCTTTCAAATTACCCCTTAAATAATTGTACGCGCATTGCCAGCCAGTACAATTGCAATACTATGCTCGTATGATGCGATAAAGGGACACAAATGTACAGCATACGATTTGATGGAAGAGTTGACAGTGAGAAGTACATGATGTCAAATGCTCCACTCGTGACCGTCCAGGTCCTTTGCACAACTGATTGAACAGAGAGTTAAAAAGCCCGAAACTATAGGTATTTTATTACGTTTATACCACAACTACAACGGTAATCACTAAACTATTAATTTCTTTCGATTCACTCTCATTAAATCTACGACAACCCTTGCTTTTAATGGCCATCGCTTGAAGTCAAGGTAGTGTTATGTTATGTGAAGTGAGGTTATGTGAAGTGAAGTAATGTGTGAATGTGATGTGATGGCTACCACGAACAAACAGAAAAGGAACAACTAGCGTGGGAGTTTTTTTTTCTTGATACTACGCCAATACGCTGATTATGCCAGAGAAAAACAAATCAAATCGTCTACATATCATTTAAAGATTCTGTTCTCAACTGGTTCTTCTTAGAGATTATGGGTCCATCAACCGATCCAACCAATATACTACTATTGGTAGTATTCATAACTGTTAGCATCTTTATTTTCTTGTTCTTTTGTGCTTACAAATTATTCTTTACTAGTGTTACCAGAAATGAATATCAAAGCTTATCATCAACCTTCACCGATAATATCATGGGTTCTCATTCGAATGATGTTCCCAGAGAGTTCTTGAATGATGAAGAGTCTTTGAGACATTTAGCTGAAACGTTTGATTTTACTAATTTATCTCCAGAAGAACAGCAGCAATACTTGAAAGGTCAGGAATTCACCATCGATAATCCACCAGATTTTACCAAGATTAGAGGCAAAACTTTTACACTTGACGACGAGAAAATTATCAAAGAATACGGTATAAATGCATTCAAATTCGAGTTGGAAAATGATGTAATCAATCCACATTATATAGTTGCGGACAAGACTGAATTAAATTTTTTAAATAATGATGTTCCATATTGCACTACTACGGCATCGTTAAATTACCCACTACCAGTTCGAAATCGTTTATATTCCGACACGATATATTTTGAGACCAAGGTTTTTGAGTTCAACAACGAAAACAATAAAAATGCCCATTTTTCCATTGGTTTAATTACAAAGCCATATCCAACATCGTTTAGATTGCCTGGTTACAATAAATTCTCTATAGGCTATGAGAGCACGGGTAATTTGAAAATCAACAAGCCGTTTCCTACACCGCTACAACAACACTTGGATGAACAAAGTCAATATAATGCGTTGGTTTTGCCCCCTTTGCAGCAGTCGGACGTGGTTGGGTTTGGTTACGTTTTAACCACCGGAACAATTTTCATCACCAGAAATGGTAAGAAAATCTTGGATGTGATGAAGGGCTGTTTTGTTGATTTATACCCGGCCATTGGATGTTTCTCAACAAATGCAAAGTTTCAAGTCAATTTGGGACAATTGGGATTCGTTTGGATTGAAGCAAACGTTCGTAAATATGGTTTCGTATCAACCAGTGATTACAAAAAAATGGGGGGTGATCGTGGATTGGCCTCCTTACCTCAATATAACAAGGTAATCAAAGATGGAAATAATGATAAATTATTGGATAAAGGTGAAGAATTACCACCGAGATATAATTCTGAAGAAGAATTGGATTTTTTTGGTAGATCATCTAGTGATATTGTAAGGGTTGGATCAAGTGCTCAGCATATGAGATTCAGTGAGAAGAAAACTGACGATGAAGAGGTTGAGAAGGAGGATAAACCAGCGGGGGGAAGCTCAAAAATTACTGATGAATCGGAAGAAATTATGGATTTAAGAGAAAGAATTTATGAGCAGAATATTCAAAATGAAGCATCATTATCATTGAGTGCAAATACTCCGCTATTAATGGACGAAGACGAGAATTATAATACTGCTGATAAACATAAGAAGGATGAGGAGACTGTGAATGATATTTCTTACCAACAGCGTGGAATAAATCAAGTAATCGAAGCAAGTGCTGCTGCACCTCGGCAAGACGCACAGCCTGAACAAACAACAAGAGCAAATGGTCAGCAAGAAGCTAGAATTGAAGATATGCCCAAAGCTCCAATTCAACTAGAAGCTGGAGCAACTGAGGAAACAATTCATCTCGTACCATCTGTGCAGCATGAAGAACTCAGGGTATCAGAAGCTCAGCCGACTACTCAATCAATCCCCAAATTAAAATCCCGACCACAAATCGAATCAGCAGAATCAAATACGCAAAAGACCACTAATGAAGAGCCTACTACACTGCTTGAAACTACGTCCACAGTATCAACTGCAGAGTTAGCAACACGAAAGCTACCAACAACTAAGGACTCTACATCCGAACATCAAGAATCAGAAGAACCATCAGAACCCTCTACAAGCCCAGAACCAGCTGGAGATCACAATTCTGAAGGAGTCAACACGTCACAGGAGCAGTCGCAGTCACTGACTAGAAAATCAACTGCATCAAAGAAGAAGAAGAAATCAGGTAAGAAAGGAGGTAAGAAGAAGGGTAAGAAGAAGTAAACCTACACCTGTATATACGTTCCTATCAAGCAGCGTTGCCGTAATAATACCATTTTTTTATGTAGTTTACTTCATACAAAGCATTTATACAATTGCTATTTTCTGAGTTATTTGCAGGGACGAAGTACAGATCAAAACGCTTCTGAAAAAAAAAAAAAAAAAAACGAACTAGACTAGCATCGTTCATCATCAACCAATGCTCAAATCCATATCCAAATCACCTCTTCTACGTCTCTATTCCACAGCCCCAAAGCCTACAGCAGACAATCTGAAACTCACGCCCGACGAGGCGCGCAAGCAGGCGGCACAGCTAGCGATGCAGTCCCTCAAGGATTTCGGTTCGCTCTTATCCTCGAGTGCAGACGAGGCAACGCAACCCATCGACACCAGGCCGATATATGCGCAGCCGAGGCTCTTTTCACAGTTGAGCGTGTTGCACCAGGGCCAGGTGATTGCGGAGTTGCAGGGTAAATACGATAAGAACTGGACCAAGTTGAACGACGCCGATAAGAAGTTAGGGTATTACATTGCCTATGGGAACTGGGGTGTGCGTGAGAAGTTCGACAACTGGGACACGAGCGCGGCACCGTTGGACTTGCCGTTCAAGATACCGAGTCGAGTAAGGACGACGGCACCGAGCGGGAAGGACAAGATTAGGAAGTTGCTGGATTTGGTGGTGCTCAGTGAGACGCCGGTGAGAAAGGACCAGTTTGATTACCGCAAGATGGACGGAGTCACCAAGTTTTTCATATTTTTGACCCTCATGATCAGTATGTTTGCCATATCCAGAGATAAGACCATTGGCGAAGCGGGGCAGCCCAAGGAAATAATCATTGAGGATAAATATGAGAAGCAGAGACAAGAAGAAAGAGCCAAGGAAGAAGCAAAGCGTATTGCCCAGGAATCAGGCAGTCAGACCAACAAGAAATGGTACTACTTGTGGCTCAAATAAAAACCCTTTGTATATACATAATATATATATACTATATACATATATATATTAATTAATAATCAAATATTTAATTCCATTTATATTCTGCTAATCTTCGTCGTCTATATCCTCATCCTCATCCTCATCCTCTTCGTTCCAACTATTTTCCACGGTCTCTTTGACCCTCTTGATGTACTGAGATCGATGGTCCTTGTACAAATTAGCAGCTTCGACATTGGCCGGACTCAGGATATTTGGATCATTCAACAAACTCTGGACACTAGTTAAAATACTCAGCACATCGTACGTGGGACTCCATCTGTTCTGCAAGATGTCCAAGCACAACTCACCTGAGGCATATACATTGGGATGAAACATATCGGAAATAAACTTGACACTCGGTGGCTTGTTAGGGTACTGTTCGTCAAACTGCATAATTAGACGGAACGTCCCGTCCTCAAAGGGTGTATCTGACGGTCCTATGATCACAGCATTCCACTTCATCACATTATCAGGTAAGGGTGACGCGGAAACACCGCTGGGCGGATCTTGCTGCATACGCTACAAATGCTGGTTAGTATTACGGACCTCAAGTTTAAACCATTATTATATCATCAAAGTCGGATGAATCGCTGCCATATACATACCAAGAAATCACGCATAAGTCTTCTTTTAGCTGGTGTCGACATGGTCTTATTGGTGAATGTGGTATATGTGATTTTAACTGTATAGTTGGTGGTAATCAATTGAATAGGTTGAAATTACTAACATATCTTTTTTTTGCCCTTACTTTAGATTCACACATATTAAATATTATCAGTAAAAATATATTCGTGAAGCGGAAGAATAAAATAAGAAGAATCGCCACCAGCCAAAACTAAATCCACACGACTGTAGAAAGAAATCACCAATCTACAAGATTCTACGCTGTGATTTTCTAAAGTTAATATATGAAACCTAAACAATATAATAATAATATATATAAAATAAAGAAAGTAAAAAAAAACCCCACCGAAGAAGTCATCATAAATTCTTGAATTAGAATATCAAGTCACATCTCTAAAATCTATTTTCCATGCCAGAATTCAGTTAAATTATGACCTGCGCCATTAAATGCTAAGATATTTGGTGTGTCTTCTGGAATATCAGACAAGATATTGTTGGTACCAAACGCAATCAAATTCTTCTTCAACTGTTCGGGAGAAACACCATCAGTAGCAATAAAAAATTCAGAATCAGCTCCTGGTTGTAACGAAACATAGTACGATAATAAACCACAAATATGAGGAGAAGCCATTGAAGTACCTGATAAATAAGCAGTTGCAGTTTCAGATCCAATATAAGTTGACAAGATATTCAAACCAGGGGCAAAGATATCAACACACTTACCATAATTGGAGAAATAAGCTCTTGAATCAGAAATGGTTGAAGCACCAACAGTAATGGCTAGTTCGGCACTTGCAGGGGATGTATTACAAGCATCTTGATTTTCATTACCAGCTGCAACAGCAAAATGAAGACCAGCTTTAACTGCTGCATTGACAGCCAAATCCAATGCAGGTGATTTACCGCCTCCCAAGGACATATTTGCAGTAGAGCCTTTAAACCCTTTTTTACCAGCTTTGACAGCGTCTTGATGGGATTTGGCAGCAACTTCAACACCTTTAACAACATCGGACATGGATCCAGATCCATTTGATCTTAATACCTTAATGGCGACGATTTCGGCCTTTTTAGCTACCCCATAGTCCTTTGAACCAATGGTACCAGCACAATGAGTACCATGACCATTACCATCCTCATCAGAATCTCCATATGGGACAGTAGAACCCCATTTAGCTCTGCCACCAAATTCAACATGTTTAATATTAACACCGGTATCAATAACATAAGCAGTAACACCCTCTCCACCGTCTGAGTCAAATAAATATTGATCAAATGACGATAAACTTAAAGGTTGTCTATGGGAAACTCTAGCCAAACCCCATGGCGCGCCTTTCTCGATATCAAATTCATTGGCGTACACCATGGAATCCTTTTCAACAAATTCAACTAAGGGGTTTCTTCTAATTAAATCAATAGTTTCGTCTAAAAAGTAACCCGAGTAGCCAGATAATAAATTGGCAATATCAAAACTGTCAACAATACCACCTTCAGTTTTAAAATCCTTAGTAGATTCAAAAAAGGCGTCTTGTTCGTCGATTTTAGATAAGGAATTAGCATGAGTCAAAGCGACCCATTCTTGATGGAAAGCAACTTCTTTCGCAGAAACGCCTTTTTTGAACACAACGATATATTTGTGAGGGATTATATCTCTTGTCGATTCGGCATTAATAATTGGAGCCAAAGTGTATTCATCATTTAATTCAATACCTAAATGCTCAGCAGCAGAATGAGCAGCTTCTTTTAAAGGCTTTAACCTATCATGAATTGCATTTTGAATTCTATCAACGGCAAATACATCTATAATGTCACCGACTGAGGGGATGATCAAACCTTGGACACCAAGTGAAGTCAAAATTGAAATGGCAACAGCCTTAGATAATCTCATTGTGAAAGCGGCAGGAGTGGTAGTAGTAGCAGCAACAGCAGCGGTAGCGGTAGTGGTAATAGATTAATCTCTTCTGAATATGTCTATAATACTTAGTTATAGATATATTAAAAGAAAAGATTGTCTGAAGGGGGAAAGAAAGAAAGAAGGAAACGAAGGAAAAAAGTAAAAGCCAAGGCGAGGTAGGTTTTATTTGATAAGAAAAGAAACCAAGGTGTTGATATTGCGTGCACTGCACTGTGATGTACTGTGATGAAACCAAAGATGAGTCTACAGTGGCGATAAGAAATAAGCTAAGAAATCAAGTGCGAGAAATGAGCACGAGAAACAAAGAGAGAAACAATACGAGAATGATGGTGAAACACAATCGTCCCGATTTATATGCAGTACGTCCAATATCGATATCGGGATTCACAACGTCACACTACTCTTGTTATGTGCTGCTTCCACTTCTCCCACTTCTCCCACTCCCCACTCCCCACTCCTCCCGCTCTCTCTACTATTACCACCGCCCGTGCTGCCACCACCACCAGTAGTACTACCACTAGTAATTCATCCTTACAACAAACAAGCAAAAAGATTTCGTAGTGGTACTGTATATAAACTTTCTCCTTATCTCTTTGTCTCGTTCTGTTTCTCCGCAGCTTTGATGTTGGTTAAGTTCTCTTTCTTTGATCGGTGATGAATGCTTGTGACGTCAAATCGAATTAACAACTACTCGAATTAAGAACTACTAGAGCAGCTGCAACTACGGCAATGCCAATACCAACACAAACGAGCACAAATGCAAGGATAATACTACACTAACTAGTCATAAATGTACTTTTGATTTGTAGAGTTGTACTACTGGTACTATTGCTTTGTCTATAAACTACCATTCTACTATGAATTCAAACTATCATACCATAATAGTCTTCTTGTAATAAGATATGAGTAGCGGTGTCTATCACTCGATCTTGGTTGACACTGGATCGCTGGTTCTTCCATTCTCTCCGCTCTTTTTTTTGTTCGGAATTATCGCACCAGGTAGTTGTATCTATTATCTATGTTTTCTTTACGCCGTTTTCCATCAACCATTGGCGTATACTCATTTCATCATTTCTTTCATTTAATGCTTTATAAATCATCTCGTCTTCAAATTCGCCCTCTGATTTAAGCAAATCAAATAATACTCTTTTGTTGGACACCGATTCATTTACACAAAACCACATTTGATTTATGCTTTCATCTTTTTCTGCTTGCTGCTCATCCTCCTTATTAATCGGTAGCTCGGGATGGTGTATATGCGTGAAAAGCTCCTTCTTTAACAATCCTAATAACTCCTGCATGGATTTATTGCGTAGTAGTTGACCGCTACCTGTTTTACAATATCTGTTATGACACCACTCATTACCGCATCCTTTGCTTAGTTGAATCATATATCTTCTCTCAATTCTTATCAGCAATTTGATGTTAGTTGGATCATGCTGGGCAATATATAGCGGCCCATAGCAGATATCACATAATTCTAAATCATTCGTTTCCCTTATCAAGTTTATACAATTCTCATTACGGCATTTTCTAAACGACTTTTTCTGTTGTTGATTAAAATTCAACTTATCTAGATCATGAAACTTCAAATGTTTGGCAAAATCCTTCACTCGTATTATTTTCCCGCATTTATAACATTCATTTGTCTTGTTTCCGCAAGCGTTTTCGTGGTGAGTTAGGTTTTCAAATCTATCCTGATATGTTGACTCTTCTTGCGGTACAATAAGATGGCAGAATCGACACTGGTGTAATTTCAAAGGACAATCTGTTGATTTATGCTGCACCAAGTCAAAAAAGTTGTTGAATGTCTGATTGCAACATGAATATTTGTCCAAGTGATATAGTTTATTGTGTTTGAATTGCAACAATTGGGTATTTGCGTAAAATCCATCGGTGCATTTATCGCAATGCCAATGGGCATCAGGAATTTGCTTCAAGAATATACCATTACATTGCGGACATCTCTTGTTGTTTCTCAAACAGAATGATACATGTAAAACAAACGTATCTGGGGGTATGTATTTCAAGCAATTGTTGCATTGCTTAAACGATGTATCCACCTCCTCTATTTCTCCATTCTCCGAGCCTTCGAAAATTTCAATTTTGACATCTTCACTTTGGTCCCAGGTAAATGGAATCACATACAAATATTTATCAATATCATCATCTCCCTGTTCCATTTGTTCTTTAACTCGTAGCAACTTGTTGGCTATCAAATCCAGTGACATATCAATCTCAACAGTTTTGGTTTTGTCAGTGTACTTGTTATGGTCTAATTTGTACTCGATATCAAAATCTTCATCGATAGTAGACCAATTAAAGCTCTCTAGCGTCACAAACTTATCCAACCCAACAATCAAGTCAACATTAAATATTGAATCGTAATCCTTATAATTCAAGTTCTGTAGCCTGAGTACAAGTTTCTTCTTCTTGTCCAATATATCGATTTTATAAACCGTTGGTACAAACGTCCGATCCATGAATGATTTTACATTGGCAACCACCTCCCCTTCAATTTCAACGATATCATGCGCACTATTCGTAAACTCTAACTGTTGCTGTGCTGTCACGTCATTCAACGGTACGAGGTCAAGCACGATATCGGTATCAATGATACTGGCAACTTGGTTCATCCCGCCATTGATCTCTTCGACAACCAACTCGTACCTCAACCTATCATCCTCAAGAACCAACGTGTCGCTACTTGTGAGGATGGTGTAATACTGGTTCAATTTGCTCTCCAAAAAAAACTTCCAGTTTGTGATATTCGAGTAAAAATGTACTGGTTTTAATTTCAATGATGTTGCCTTGGGAATATCCTGCATTAACTCTATCATCACCTCACTGGGAGTATCCAACTTGAGCGAAACGGCGCGCGGTAGTATTATCATCCCATCAGAGGAGAACTCTTGGACTCCGGCGTACGTGGACTTGTCCTGATTTGTAATTCTGAAAATTAATGGATGTGGAAGTTTGGCTTCGGGAATTCTTTCTACGATTTGAGACAAAATCGATGGGGGTAGTATCACTTTATCGGAATATGCTGGTAGCTGGCTGTTACATTTCTCTACGTCTAATGTGAATTGCAAACTCATTGAATGGTGCTGATTTGGTTGTAAAACCTGTAAGGCAAATCAAACAATTAAAAAAAAAGAGTTCATCATTTTGCCGTTGAAACAAACAAGCGTAAAAAAAGTCTCTAATATCTATGCTGTGTCATACTATATAAATACGAAGTGCTACCAATAGTATTGTGTCATACAAGTAAGCTCAGATTACTTCTTTTGAGATTTACTGTTCTTCATCAACGATCTCGACCCATCTTTAACCATCGGGCAATAATGTTTATCCAATAATACATTTTCCCATAAATTGGCAGCGCCACTGTTGGATCTCTCTAATTCAACTTCACGATCATCTCTTTCAATGCCCAAGATATAATTGCCTTCACCGCTTATTCTCTCCTCGGTATTCCATAAGCCTTTTAATGCATCATCGTATCGACTCATTAATTTGCCAACAAATTTCAAAGTTGCTAAAGATGTTTTCTCCGGTGCTTGTAGGGATAACATGTACAATCTCTTGGTGAATGCCGTTGCTCTTGGAACAGTCCCATTTTTTGATCGGAAGAATATAAAGTCAAGGCATCTCAACAACAACTCTGCTTTTGTAGAAACGTTCACTGCCGGTTTTTCGGTGTAGTTAGTTAACGGATCAGCCAATCGTAGAGTTTTGTGACTAAACTCCAAATCTGGGTCAAGCGCAAGGTCTCCTAGAATTTGGTATAATGTGGCAACAAATCTACTGAGATCTATCGTCATTGGTAACTTGCCCATGGATCCATGATTCAAGACCAACGAAAATGACGTGGCTATGCACAACAATACGGTTCGCAACTGTTTGCCAGTGTACATGCCGCCATTTTCTTCATCGATTCCATCAAATTCCGATTTCAATGAATGCTCTTCCACTATATCGGTCATGATTTCACGCAAGACTTCCAAAAAGTCCCCAAGTAGATCCAAATTCGACATTTGTCCAAATCTAGATAATCCCTCTAATACAGCGCCCATTAATAACGTAGCATCATTTTTAGGGCCATCTTGATGCGATCCAGCTTTCAAGATCTCAAGATATAAAGTCAATATCATCTTCAATACCTGTGCTTGGTATTTCTCCCTTTGTTCCACTGTTATTGCTTGTTCTGCTTTTCTCATTTCTTCTTCAATTTCCTTACGTTCTTTTCGTGCTTTTCTTTCTTTCTTGGATAAGTGAACCCGATCCTTTTTCTTTACCTTTTGCTTTGGTACATCGTCCCGGTTATTATTTGGATCGTAATCTTCAAGTAACGAAAGTGATAAAAAGATATTTATCACTGACTCATCAACTCTATACTTTTTATCCGTTATCGTCTTGGTCATTATTTTGACTATATCGAAGGTAATGTCTCCGTGTTCGGCGTCGTCTTTCAACAATGTCTCCAAAGCACGGATTGATTTGGTGAATATTGGTAAATCTTCGTTGTTCGGTTTCTTATTCAATCTTTTAATTAATATACTAAATAATTCAGTTCGATAATTGAAGTGACGTAAAGAAGATAGACATAACTCGGTGGCTGCTTTTAAAGCCAAATTCCCTCTTTTCAATTGATCACTAGTTATTTTCTTGTTATTTGCAGAGTTTGAATATGATATTTTGGAGAATTTTGCTAGTAAATCAACATAGGACCTATAATTAGCCACCAAGGATTGCTCAAATGTCCGCAATCTCGCAACTTCTTTACTTACCTTCTCTCTTTTTTCAGTATCAGTCAATGGTCTTATCTTGTACGACGGAGCCAATGATTTGAATATGGGGATCAACGCCATGATTGATAATTGCGAAGTCATGAAATTCCTTGATTCACTCATTTTCCTTAGTCTTGTAAGACACAGTATGTTTTCTTCGGGTTCTTCAATTAATTTCGATGCCAACTCCGCTATTTCTTCCTTTGTCTTGATCAACTTTTCCTGCAACGTGAGATGTGCATCTTCATCAATTTCTGCTTCTTGATTGTCTTCTGCTACCTTTTCCCCATCTGACTCCACCTCCTCTTCCTCATCATCCTCTTCTTCTTCTTCGATTTCACGTACAACTCGTTCAATTGTCCCATCGGATAGTTTGATGGGCAAGGCCTCAACCATCCTCTTTTCCTTCAACCCTCTGGGCCTCTTCTCATAATCCTGTTCTTCATTCTCCCAGGTGCCATCATTGTCTAGTTTTTCTTCTATTTCTTCTTCCTCTTCCTCCTCGCCAGCAGTATTCATTGCACCGTTGAATACTCCGCTGAGAAGCTGTGCATCCTGGTCTTGTTTTATCTTCTTGCGCTTCTCCATCTCGAGCGACTTGCGTACTCTCTTCGCCATGATTGTACAGTGGTAGTTGTGATGATGGTGATGAATGGACGTGCTTACCGCTTCAGCATAAATTTTTTTTTGAGATCTTGATGTCTCGATGAGATGGATGTCGCAAAGATCAAAACATTGCGACATTTTCCTGGAATCATATTGCACGTGTATAATCCTCACAATAACCTGGGAGCCATCAAATGGCTCCAATCGAGTAATAAAATGTTCTCAGGACATTGACATTGAAGTATGGAATTATATAGAGAGTGCGTAAATGACCTTCAAAAGTATAAGTTCACAGGTTCTTATTTAAAGCTTCATTATGAAAAACGGTTACTCAAACAAGCTCTTAGTTTTAAAACAAACCAGGTATCAAAATCACCACTTGAAGTAAAGGAATACTACATTTTAGATGGACACAAGGAAAGGAAATATAAGAGTAACTATTAAATGAAATCAGAGGTTGATTCCTTTCCACATGTTACCAAGCATCAATCTTCATCGATGCCAAACTAGCAAAACAGTCTTGAGCAACCGGAAGACAAAATGATATCTCTTTGTTTTTCTACTAAACAACCTGACAGCTGGTTTGGATTAAACGCTGCGAGAAAGGCCCCTGAGTATCTTTATGAATTCCACGATGTAGTTGGAAAGATCGGCGTGGTAGTGGGTGGTGTGTCAATCATTCAATACCATTCGCAAACTGCGTAAATGACCAAAATTCTGATTACTAGTATGTTGTAGAAGGTGGTGTGAAAGCAAGCTATTATCGATAATATAACGATAATATCTTTAGGTGCCTTCTTATCATCTGTTAGAGAGACTTATTTATTGTCTAAATTCGAGCCATAGGTCTTGTATACTTTGTATGTTACTGCTTTGGTGAACAATCAATTTGTTTAGCAATTCAATAGATGTTACCATACGAACAGATACTCATCTTTGCAACTAAATTTAATATAAAATATGCTTTTTCTGTGCATTATAGAGGTCGGGTCGTACTATCAGCCACAGGCAATTGCTTTTAAGAAACTTTCCATTGGTTTGATGAGAAATTATACCTTGTTTTTGCTTAAGCTCAGGAACTCATAATTGTTACTAGGAAAGAAAAAACAGTAATATTCAACTTTGCTAGAGCATGGTAGAATATTATCAATGTTAATGTATTAAGTATAGGCTAAGCTTACGAATTTTTAAAAGAGCCTGAAGTCAGATAATTGCAAGACTTTGCAACAAATTTGCATGAAAAACTTGCAGAAACAAAAATCTTCGAAGAGAATTGCCTTACAAAACGTTTGCCTTCCCACAAGGGCTTCATTTCATAGTTTGGTTAGTTATTGGTTTTGCTTCAAATAATCGATCTTACCATCAGAAATGTTCGCAAACATCTAATAGCACATAAGCTCAGTACTGAAAAGATTTATTTCCAAAAACTATCAGCTTCATGGACACACAACACCTCTAAATGCGAACCCCAAGCTTAGACAATTATGCCATAGTTAACACAACTATGCAAGAGTTAACACACCTATTTCTCCGATATTGAGATTTCCCAGCACAAAGTAGAATCATGATATCGGCAAATTTCAATTGCAGCAAGCCAATACTTGGAAATATCCATGACCGCTTCTGATGACAAAGTAAAGGTTTACAGCAAAGTAATTACTTACTACTTTGTCATGACATGTGATCATTGGTAGGTCATCTTTGTTTTTGCGCTTCCTCCTATTCTTATCTAACTATACTGCTCGTTCAAAAAGTATACAGACTACATGAAGCATCCTAACAAGTTGATTTTCTAGGCGCTTCCAACAAATGCATTTGATCTTAGGGATATGCTTACTTACCATTGCTGTCTTAGTTAAGCATTCCGTTAATGCTACTTGTTACTAAGATCTTTAGGCGTTAGTCGAAGAAGAATCTCAATCGGCAACATGTAAGGATTGCGGTTGCAAGAACCTCATAGGGAATGGTGGTGCAAAAACGTATCCACTCAACGCGGGAGTAAAACTAAGACTGACAAATTATTTACCCGATGTATGCATACTGTATATAATAAGATTGCATCGTTTATCTTTTTGTGGTTTTATTCTATACGACGATCGTATAATACTTATTTGTATTTACCAAATGAGAAACTGTGGATTGCTAAATGAAACTGACGACTAGAAGCAGAAGCAGAAGTAGAAGTAACAGGCAGAAGAAGATTAAGACTAGATTCTTTCTGCAATTAGGCAGGAATAAATCTTTCTTCAATATCATGCGATTGTGTCAAATATTCTTATCCTGCTATGCTATAGCACCAATTTATTGCCCGACTTGTATCGGAATCGTAATGCTGGGATTGTAACATTTCCATTCTATGCTATACGACAACAGGAAAAGGAGTAGAGCAGTAGAAGATGGTGATCATTTTAATTATACCTAGAATATAATAAGCTGTCGTTTCACTCTTGCTACTACCTGCTGATATTATATATATTAAGTTTATTTTGATTTGTTTTTTTTTTTTTTTTTTTCGTTCTATTTTTTTTTGATTTCTTTCTGTTTTCCCGTTTGTTCAGCTTCCGCTCTTGAATCGTTTTCTCCTAATTCTTCTTCTTCTTCCTCTTCTAGACATATTTATCTTCTGTTCATTCGTTAGGATATCATTTACGAACATGAGTGTTAACAACACATCCCCCATTGTGGAGAATCTCAAGCATAGTGCTAAGGATTATTTGGATTTGAATTATTTTTTCACTCAAGCACAAACTATTTATCAAGCAGCTACATGGTATCAAATCGTGATTGGGCTCATTGTTGTAATCTTATCATACGATCAAATCAAATACAAATTGAATAAAGGTGTAATAGCGGGTCCAAGGTTTAAAGTTTGGCCTATTATTGGCCCATTTTTGGAATCTTTAGATCCAAAATTTGAGGAATATAAAGCAAAATGGGATTCCGGAGAATTAAGTTGTGTTTCGATATTCCATAAATTCGTGGTTATTGCATCATCGAGAGACTTGGCCAGAAAGATTTTATCTTCGCCAAAATACGTTAAACCTTGTGTTGTCGATGTTGCCGTTAAAATTTTAAGACCTACAAATTGGGTGTTTTTAGATGGCAAAGCTCATACTGATTATCGTCGTTCATTAAATGGGCTATTTTCTTCAAAGGCATTGGAGATTTATATTCCAGTTCAAGAAAAGTATATGGATATTTACTTGGAAAGATATGTTGAATATGACGGACCTCGTCAGTTTTTCCCCGAATTTAGAGAATTATTGTGTGCTTTATCTTTGAGAACTTTTTGTGGTGATTATATAACTGAGGATCAAATTGCTTTAATTGCCGATAATTATTATAGAATTACTGCTGCTTTAGAATTAGTCAATTTCCCAATTATAATCCCATATACCAAGACATGGTATGGTAAAAAAATTGCAGACGAAACCATGAAAATTTTCGAAGACTGTGCTGGTATGGCTAAAACGCATATTAATGAAAAAAATGGCTCGCCAACTTGTGTCATGGATGAGTGGATTCATTTAATGAAAGATGCTAGAGAAAAACATTCTGATGATCCCGATTCAAGATTATTAATTAGAGAATTTTCAAATAAGGAGATATCTGAAGCTATTTTCACATTTTTATTTGCTTCTCAAGATGCTTCTTCTTCATTGGCCTGTTGGTTGTTCCAAATTGTTGCTGATAGGCCAGATGTTGTTGCAAAGATTAGAGAAGAACAATTGAGAGTTAGAAACAATGATCCATCTCAACGATTGTCTTTAGATTTAATCAAAGAGATGACTTACACCAACAACGTTGTCAAGGAATCTTTAAGATACAGACCTCCGGTTCTTATGGTTCCATATGTTGTAAAACAAAAATTCCCTGTCACCGAAACCTATACTGCACCAAAAGGATCCATGATAATTCCAACGTTGTATCCGGCATTGCATGATCCTGCAGTCTATGATGAACCAGATTCATTTATTCCGGAAAGATGGGAGAACGCTTCTGGTGATATGTACAAGCGTAACTGGTTAGTTTTTGGTACTGGTCCACATGTTTGCTTGGGTAAGAATTATGTTTTAATGTTATTTACTGGCATGTTGGGTAAGTTTGTCATGAATGCTGATTTAATTCATCACAAGACTGAATTATCGGAAAAGATTAAAGTATTTGCTACTATTTTCCCTAAGGATGATTTAATTTTGGAATGGAAGAAAAGGGATCCTTTAGCATAAATAGAGATATGTTTTTTTATAGATATTAGTATACTTTTAGGATTCATTATTCACTTTTTCATTACATTGCATTGTATCGTATTGTTTTGTATGGTTTGTTTCTACAGTTAATTATTTATTGATTGTTAGTTCTGTTCTCAACTTCTACATAATTGTGATTATCTAGCAGATTGAGCTGGGGGTTGAAATACTGACCGAGAAGAATTATCTGAACAAACAAAAACTTCCTCAGCAGTTAATAATATCCACCTACTGGCAAGTACTAATCATTCAGCAATCTATCAAGAACCAATACTGGGCACTTAACAGTATCAAAGAACGAGTTTTCTAAATTAAAGAATAATGTCTGAGCAATCAAAACTGCAGCCTATAACCATAGCCACAGCTACGACGACCACCGCCGCAGCAGCAGGAACATCAAAGCCTGCTGCAACAACAACTACCACGACAACAAAGGAACCGGTCATAACCCAAACTCTTCCGCCAATTCAATACCCGAGACGTAAAAGAAAAAGACAAAGGTTATTCACCAAAGATATAGAGAATCTCCTATACGCCATGGGTGACCGTCATGTATCTACAGACTTAACAATTAGTACACTCGAAGATATCCTAGTCGAGTACCTCACGGACTTGTCTCATGCAATGGTGAATTTTGCCAAGTCTCAGGGCCGAACGCGTATAAAGTTGAATGATTTGGTGTTTGCCCTACGCAATGATCCGTTGAAATTATCGCGGTTTCAATATATCTTGGAACAAAGTCACAAGATTGAGAAAGCAAAGAAGATGTTTGATGATAACAATACGAAATACGACGAGAGCGGCAACAGAGATGATGATAGTGCTGACGAAGACGAGGTGAAGAGGGAGAGCAAGAAGGATAACGATGTTGATAATGACGATGATAATGATGGTAAGAAAAAAAAAAAGAGAAAAGTAACCGGAAATGTCATGCTTAAAAAGAAAGATGTGTAGAGAGATTTTTTATACGTTGAATACTCAGCTGTGGTGGTTGACAGCTTACCTAATCTCTGTGTAGAGTTTGTTATTTACTATCTGGCTTGTTGGCACACTCCTTGATTTGATGACTCTATTCGCTTGCATCATCCAAGCGGTTTTTTTTGTTAGTATTTTCAAGACTCCATGTTCTTTTTTACTCAGAAGATTTAATTATCTACGGGAGACACCCAGTCGTTCACTCACGTAACCACCCACATTTACTACTCCGTTTGATATTGCTAACGTTAGCGGCCTTATTCACACATATCCAACATCTATCATGTCAGAGATAGACCATACTTGTCGTATATGTCGTGGAGAAGCAACACCAGCACAACCCTTATACCATCCTTGCAAATGCCGAGGATCAATCAAGTACATCCATCAAGATTGCCTCTTGGAATGGTTGAAGCATTCAAACAAGTCAACCGAAAAATGTGACATCTGTAATACTCCATACAAGTTCAGAATCATTTACGACCCAACCATGCCTCAGAATGTGCCTTTGAGTTTGATATGGTCGAAATTTATACAAATCACCTCTTCTACCGTGATTAAGTCTTTAAGTATTTCACTTTATGTACTATGTATCTTAATTCAGGTTCCCATATTCTGGAAATTTGCAGGACGGGTATATACATGGGCAATAGATGGGAACTTACCGCCGGCGAATCAAGTTTTTCTTGACGCTTTATTATTTGGAGAGTTTGATATTAATAAGTACTTGCAGGATCAGAATCAACCACCTGTGCAATTGGCATTGACGAAATTGCGAAAGTTCCTTGGGTACACATATTTTAGCGGTGTTAGATATATCCTTGTTGCCATAGTTGTCCATGTTGCTTTATTTATTGAAAGAGAATGGGTCGTTAGGGATGAAGGTTATTTAAAGTTATTGAATCGAAAAATTGGCAAAGAGCCCAAAACTAAATTGATCGATATGTTGCAACAAGCATTGCAAGGATTGAGGAATGAGGGAAATAACGGAGATCAAGCAGCAGCTGCCAATTTACAAAGATTGGAAACTTTAACTAGAGCAATTACGCATTTACAAGAGGATAATAATCAAAACGAAATAGCTGGACACCATGAATTGGACTTGAGAAGAGCTATAAATAGAGGCGAATTATTTAGAGACAGAGAGGATAACAGAAGAAATGGTGGTAATGGCGATGATCTAATACCCGGTTATGTTCATGATACTCATGCCGGATTTCAAGAACCAGGAAGAGACTTAATGGATGTACATGAACCTCAAGGTGACGATGTAGTGCGTCATTTGGAAGAACAAGAAAGAGAAAGGCAAAGAAGAATTGAACAATTGGAAGCAGAAGAGGTCGTTGAAGCAGTTGTTGAAGATGCTCAACATATTTTGAACCAACAGGAAAGAATTAATAGAGTGAATGAACTTTTTCTTGGCGATAATGATGACGATGAAACTGATGCAGATGATGCAGGAGAAGAAGCAGAAGAAGCAGCTGCTATTGCAGCGGCTGATGCCAATGCCGAAGGAAGAGCAAACAATAATCAAGGACAAGGTGGTGCCATTGCCGAATTTTTGGAAATATTTGGCGTTAGTTTGAATATCAAGATGCCTATTTTCCTTATGTTTTTATGCGATCTCATAATTGCCGGGTACTTATTTTTTGTTTATTTGATACCTCATATGTTGGGTAATATTTTTGTTTCCATGACTGGGTTAGTTTTAAAGTTTTTAAATTCTATTGTGTTAACCAAAGCTCAGGAATATATTGAGCATTTTGGGTTTAAGAATTATTTGTATAAAACTGATTATGGTTATGAATTTATTAATTATTCAATTTTGTCAGTAAATGAGTACATTATCCAGCCTTGCATTAATACTTTCAATAATCTATTCTTCAACACTACTACTCAATATTCATTAGTCGAAAGAATCTTGTTGTTGATTATTGGCTATAGTTTAATATGCGGTGCAATTTATAAATTGATGAAATTTTTAACTTCAGGAGCAAAACCAATCATGGGTACTCCAAGACGTACATTTAAAGTGTTGTTCGAAATTAGTTCCACTGCAAAAGTGTTTGTTATTTTTGCAATTGAGATATTCTTTTTCCCAGTATATTGTGGTTGGTTATTAGATTTTTGCATTGCACCATTATTCTTACCTAGATTGACACAAATTACTAAATCTGGTCCAACATTTGTTCTCTTTTTGACTTCGTATTATGAAGCTTTACAAATTCCATATATTCGTATGTTTTTGTACTGGTTGAGTGGTACATTCTATATGTTGTTTTTTGCATTATTCGTTGGAATGGTAAGAAGTAGCATTTTACGTCCTGGTGTATTGTTTTTCATTAGGTCTCCAGATGATCCAAACGCAAGACTAATCCATGATGCATTGGTAAAACCTTTGTCACTTCAATTATCACGTATAAAGTTAACTGCTAAAGCATACACCGGATTCGTATTAATTGGAATTGGCGGGGTCACTTGGGGTCTTAGGTATCTACTTACTCCTAAAGATGTTAATTATAATGTATTATTGCCAATTCAAATACCTTCACATTTTACATTTTTACTCTTGGCATATACTACTTCAGTCATTATTAATTCACAACCGTTAATCAAAAAATACGTGAGACAATATTGGACAAGAGTGTTTGATATAACTGCTCATAAATTTAGATTGTCCCATTTCATTTTAGGAAAACCTATATCGCATGAACGTGGATACATTGTTTACCGAAATGTATGGCAACAAATATTAGGGCATGCAGAACCAGATTATACAAAGCCCGTAACTTATAGAGAAGCCCTCACCATATTTCAGAATGATATTTCTGTCAATGCATGTTTCGTGCCTAATGGTAATTATGTTAGGGCTCCAGATAATGATACAGTTTCAAGAAAATTCATAAAAAAATTATTCTGTCCGGTGACCAAAGATGATAAATTATTGAAAGACATAGATGAAGAACCAGGATATAAGACTCCAACATCTGAAGAAGAAGAAGAAGAATTAAATACCGACAATGCTTACACCATAGTTTACCGACCTCCGCATTTCAAAATCAGATGTTTTGGATTAATTTGTACGCTTTGGATATTTGCTATTATTTTAATTTTGCCAATTATTCTAATTGCAATTTTGATAGGTAGACCCATTATCGTAATTAGCATGTGCTTGGCTGAATTTACATTGCCGCAAAACTTTAGTGGGTTTATTGACTTTGATTGGAAATTAGCTGATACTTCTTCTATTGCCGTGGGACTCGTTATTGAAATGCAAATATTGTATTACTACGATCGAAACCATTGTAAAAATGTCGCGGGCAATAACGAGGTGGAACAAGCAGCGCAGGACCCTCGAAGAGTATTTCTTCGTGTATTCATCGAGAATTTCCCTCTCAACAGAAATCCGGCATCAATGCCCATCCATATTTTGACGTATCTTTTGTGGATCGTTTGGGTCATTAGTGTTCATCGTCGATGTGTCGAGGATCCAATTCGGTACATCACGGGCAGGTTGAACAACCAAGACGTAATCAATGATTTTAGGAGCCTTTTCGTGCATTTTATTGCGTCCTTCTGGACTATACTACCAATGATATTCTATTGCATGAAAACAATTTCCAACCGAAACGAGTATTTAACCGTGCCGCAAATATTACGCAATCTTGGCATGTTTGCTGTATTGATCAATTTTAGTCTTGTTCATGTGCCGGCAGTAACGATAACTTTCGCCCTCAGGTACTTCAATAAGGCAAGCGATCGGGTCGTCGTGTACACCTGGCCGATGGTGTTCTTGTTATTTGCGCTTATAAAGTCCAGCAGTGGTTTCATTGAGTTGTATGCTCGCATGAACGACCAAGTCAAGAATGAAAAGTACATTAACGGAAGAGCAATTGAAAACAACGAAGATTGAAGATTGATTGAAGATTGTTTGTATGTAGATATATATAGTTTATATATAGTATTGTATGGTAATTTAACAGTAAGGAAGAAATAAGAACAAAAATACAAAACTTTATGTATAATTATAAACAAGTATAAAGCCCACTTGTATCAAGTAATGTCTAATCGGCAACACCCACTATAACATCGCTTTCTTCAGAGAAATGGACGCCTTCAAGCACTGGCTGCTCATCCACCTTTGGAGTCACTTCTTCAAAATCTACAGCCAATGGAGGAGCCAACTGCTCTAAAACCGGTTCATACTTTGGCTCAGCAGGAGCGGGAGGACTTTCAATGTGTTCTTGTTTAGCCAACCTAGGCTTTGATTTCGGAGTCTGTTTAGCTTCAACAACAACAGGTTCGGCCTCCTTGGTAGATTGTGGAGTTTCACTTTCTTCCGGGAAATCATATTGGGCGATATTAGTATGGAAGTTATTACAATCATAATCCCAAGATTTAAAAGGTTTGGACAATTCACATGATTGTCTAGTCCATGCGGATCCGTAAATTAACGCAGAATATTGAACATAGAATGCCAAACTCAAAGTAACGAAAATAGCGACAATAGTCCATGCAGTAGTACGCAAAATTCTGGAACGTGATGTAAGATAGCAGGTGAAAATTTCCAAGAAATGTCCCAAAGATAATATACCAAAATATAATGCTGGCAAATAATGGTGCAAAAATAATTGTCTGCCCATAATAAAAAATGGTAGGTAATGTAAACCCCATCCTAAGACATAAGAGAATGTTTGGATATTGAAGTTGAAAACTTCCTTATTCTTGGATAATGGAGTACCTAAATGCCATTTGAAAATAGTTACTAACGCGTAAATACCGAAAGTCAAAATACCGATGGTAGCAGCCCACCAAGTAGGTGCATTACCCAACAAGTAAACTTGTCTATGGTCTTTATTCCAGTAACTAATACCTCTTAAAAGGAATGGCCATTCAGAAGGGTCTGATTGCCAATGATGATGATCAGTTAAACCTGAATTGATTTTCCACATTTTTTTATGAGATTCAACAAATTTTTCCCAGAAAGATAATTTTGGATAGCATACTATAGTAGCTTGTGAGGCGGGCAAAATTGGATTTTCATTCGTTTCAATATACCAGTGTGTTAAATGTCTTTTACCTTGTGAAGCACCAGTAACTTCCTGTTGTCCAAAACCCCATTCTGGTAACTTGACTTCACTTGAAAACAAGTAATTGCCGGTCATTGCGTGCCTTAATCTAAAAGTAGTTGATAAGGCTTTAACAAAAGCTTTAGAGTCTTCACCTTTAGTTCTATAACCAACAATTTCAACAACCCAATCATCATTAGCATCACCGTCAAATCCTTCATAACCATAACATGAACATTCCTTTTGCCAATCACGTTCACTTACTGGTGGTTTTTCATCATGTGAATGTAATCTTCTACCAGAATTTACATGCTTTAATCTAATTTTCATGCCGTTGATCAATGGAACAAAAGTTTCATTATAAACAGTGCCATTGTATGGTTCAATATACCATTTATTATTTGAGTCTAAGTGTGGATATAAGGTAATTTGCTGTTGCTTGGAACCAGTTGGATAGAAATGTTCATGAGAATGTAAATATCCCCCTTGAGTATCAAGATGACGAATGGTAACAATTGAACCTAGACCAACTTCTGCTGTTGTATTTACAGGAATCTTATTACCATTCAATTCAGCTCTAAAAGCACTACTCATGAATGCACCTCCATCACCTTCATTTCGCAACAACTGGAAATGAATAGCAAAGAACCCAAGGTATATTGTAAATGGAACCCCCAATAAGATCATACCTCTAGCAAAAAAATGAGTCCAGATTTTTCTAGTACTGACAGATAAATCTCCAATAAGGAACCATAATTGGTACATACATAAAAGGCCAACCCAAGCAACAGTGAATAAGCCAACCCATTTAGAGCTTAAAGCTAAACCAAGTGCAATACCGGTAGCAAATAAACTTCTATACCATGTAAATGTGAATGGAATTTGGATTTCAAACTTTTTCCAAGCATAAATTGAAGCCGCTATGAAAAAAATCAATGGGGAATCTAATAAAATATATCTTGAAATAGTAACGCTAGCGTTTTCAACAATTAATAGTGTTGAAGTAATGAAAGCGACGATTGGTCTGACACCGGATTGCCTTAAAGTTAAGTAGCATAAAACCACAGTACCAACACCTAATAATGCTGGGAACTGTCTCATGAACACATATGGGGTAGTATCCGGAAATTTATCACCAATTGACTTAAATTCAAAATCTCCGCTAAATCCACCAATTGCAGCAACAGCAGCAAAAAGCATCTTAGCTAATGGTGGGTGGACATCCATAAAGAAATTCCCCAAGATATATTTTCTGGCAAACCCACCAAAATGGACTTCATCAAAGACAACGGAATCTGGCGACTCCAAAGAAGGCAATCTGACAAGTAATGCTAGAACCACTAATGGTATAAGCAACCAGTATTCTTGACTGAGAAACAGTCTTTTTTTGATCACGGTGCTTGTAGGATTTGTAATTAAATACTCGCGAAATTGACCTTTCTGAAAAACTGGGTCTGTTAAGGGATCGACCGACCAGCAATTTTCTTCTTGATGCTTACTATGTTTCTTAGCAGCAGCTCTTGCTTTTGCAGACGAAGCAGATGGTGATGATGATTTCTTAGTCATCACGAGCGATTAATGATATACGAAGTAATTGAGATGGAAAAGATTGATTACTTGGACCAAGTATTTGAGGGATGAAACAAAAAAGTGGTGTCAACCTATGAGAACTGATGGTAAAGATGGAAAGGGGGGAGCGGCGCAGGACAGAGGTGGTATTGTATGGAAATTGATATGAATTGACGTAAATTGCCAGATGCACAAGATCTATTTGTAGATGGTTGTCTGATAACAATGGTTGGTTGTAAAAAATTTAAATATTATTGCAAGTTGAACAATTGAATAAAGGACAACAAACAACACATCATTAGAATAATAATAGCTCAACCACTAATTGACCAGGACGCTTTTTTTTTTTCGCTGACTTCTCTCCACGCGTTTTCTCGAGCTTACGTAATGAGTTACATAATCAGAGCGTTTTGGACAGCATTTTCTATACAGTTTGAAAACGGCAACCACATACTTTTACCAGAACAGACAAGCAACTACTTGGTGACATTGTGAAAGATATAAACACCTTATTGCAGAATGACTGTGCTTTGACAAGTGCACATCCTGCCATTAAAGAGTGCTTTAAACAGAGTCGTCTCCAATGTTGTACTATAAACTATACATGAAACTGTGACACTGTGTAAAATATAAACATCTTATTTCAGAATCATTATACTCCACCAAACACACAGCCAGTTATTGAACAGTGCTTTGGAGCCCTTGGGGCCCGTCGCATCCAATGTTGCACTGTAAATTGCACACGGGACTGTAATTCACAAATCGATATTTCCAATATCACGTGACTGGCAGTGTTTACCGAGAACGGAAAAAGGAAACCGCTTGTTCAGATGAAAGATTTGCTGGAATTGTTTCTTGAATTCCGCACAATTGAGAGAATCACTTACTTTCATCATGACCATCATCATCCAATTCCATGCAGCAGGTTGATGGGCCTACAGGTTGATGGGTCTATATTGGAGAGGCCCGAGGTATTCAACAGAAGATAAAATCCATAGAGCTGTATTGGACAAGCCAAGCCCTGAAGCGCCGAGGTATTCAAAAGAAGATAATTTATATAGTAAACGCACCCGATATCAGGCCGCATATGAGGTTGAAGCACAGGTGTTTTTTATTACCTGATAATAAATACAATACACTCTACGACTCAATTAAACAGTTCTACAGCATCACTACTTTTACAGTAATCACTTGTTGTGAGAAACTTTTTTCCTTTTTATTTTTGTCTCTGATGTCTTGATGTCTCTGGAAGTCCAAATATATGTATACTGTTTGCTACTGATCAAACCCTTGCCTATTGTCTCCCTTGGTCCAAGCCTTGCTTATTGTCTGTTCCTTTTTTCTTGTTTTTTTTCCGTTATGGCAAAAAGTGTTTTCTTTTATTTGGTAAGGGTGTATAGCGAGAAAACTGCAAGCGAGAAGGAACATATTTCTATATCGTTAAAAAATAAATGAACTCCTTGAGTAAAAAATCTTAAAAAAAGTATTTGGTTTCAACTGTTAAAGTAATGAAGAACAACCCACGGTCATGGTATTGATTATTAGTTTAATCAGCAGTTTCGTAACGTTGAGCCACTAGCGTTTCCTTTTTTTTTTTTACTAAACAAGGGCAGGGGCAGGATGGTGATACTGGGAAGAGGACCATGTGGCTGCTTTGTTTAGTTTTCTTGGCTATTAGCATGTCTGATGCAAATTGGCACATTGGATATCTTACGAAGATAAAATATCTTTAGAAACTGCACCTTTTCTGCTGTTATTGCACGTGTGCTTCTTTCAATAGTACTAGCTAAGAATCTTCGACTGAAACAGCACTACACAGATAAAAGGATGATCTGGTGAGACGAGTTCGTTTATTCCAGGAATGCATGCAACATAAATAATTTGCATATCGAACGCACTAATACTAGATCTGTTCCAAGAGATGAGCGAAATATATGAACCGTATGAAAATATAGTATGTTATATAAATTGCAGTCGTAGAAAATATGCAGCACGTGCCACCGGATGTACACCGCTGTACGTCATATATGCAATTAAACTGCTGTTAAAAATTCTTCCCGTTTTATGACTTTTTGAAAAGTTTTCTTGTTCAGATCAAAAGTGCGCATGCTTGGCATATTACTTCCAATTGTAGAGGATTACTGCTTCTTCCTTCCTCCTCGTTGTAAGGGATGGGATTGTACTGTATTCTGTTGTATTGTATTGTATTGTACCGTTATATCTTGCATCGTATTGTACTGTACTGTACTGTACTGCGCTGTTTCTCTTTCTTTTCAAATACTCTCTGTGTTTTCTTTTGCAATATTTAATGAGACTCATCCCCAGCTGTATCTTGGAATCACCATCTCTTTCTTTTCTTTCTTTTCTTTCTTTTCTTTCTTTTCTTTCTTTTCCTTCTTTTCCTTCTTTTCTATCCAGGCTAATAATATAGTGCACACCTTATCTAAAGAATCCTTAGTACATTTTAGAGTCATTATTTTCCGTGTGCTGCTATTTTATTCGTATTAGTGTTTTAATTACCAGTGAACTTTGCATTTTATAGTTCATTTATACTTTTTCTTTCACCAGTTTTAGAAAATACAGTCCTTAACAAGAGTCGAGTTAATCAACAGCAATGGTTCGTCAGTTAGTCAAAGCTATGAAAATGAAAGCCGTGAAAAATCGTCTAAACAACAAGAACTAGAACTAGAACTAGAACAACCAAATCAAGATTTGGAACCATATAGGTTAACAATTTCTGATGTTGCTAAAATTTATGGAACTAATTTAACCAACGGTCTCACTGCTGTCGAGGCAGCCTCCAAGCTTCAACAACATGGCTTGAACAATTTGGGTAAAGAGGACACCATTTCAATCACCAAAATTTTGGCACATCAAATATTCAATGCTATGGTTCTAGTGCTTATCATTTCAATGATCATTGCATTAGCAATCAGAGATTGGATCAGTGGTGGAGTCATTGGGTTTGTCATCGGAATCAACATCTTTGTAGGATTCATTCAAGAATTGAAAGCTGAGAAAACTATGGGCTCGTTACGTAATTTGAGTTCACCTTCAGCTCGAGTTTTACGTGATGGCCAAGAACAAAATATACATGCCGAAGAAGTTGTACCCGGTGATATCGTTCACATAAGAGTTGGTGATACCATCCCTGCTGACTTGCGATTAATTGAAAATTTGAACTTAGAGACTGATGAAGCTATGTTAACCGGAGAATCCGTGCCTGTTGCTAAAGACTGTGAAGAATTATACGTCACTGATGATCCTGTTCCTGTTGGTGATAGACTAAACATGGCTTTTAGCTCGTCCATAGTTGCTAAAGGTAGAGGTGCTGGTATCGTTGTTGCCACCGGGTTACATACTGAAATAGGTCGAATTGCTGATTCCTTAAAGAATAGTAATGATAAGTTAGTAGTTAAAGTTGATGAACCATCATTGACAAGCTATGTTTATGCTGGTGCAAAGACCATTGTTAATGTCATTCTTAATGTTTTAGGTACTAATGTTGGTACCCCATTACAAAGAAGATTATCTTGGTTGGCAATCTTTTTATTTTGGGTGGCCGTAATTTTTGCAATTGTAGTTATGGGGTCCCAGAAGATGAATGTCAACAAGAACGTTGCAATTTATGCCATTTGCGTTGCTTTATCAATGATTCCATCTTCATTGGTTGTTGTATTAACAATAACAATGGCTATTGGTGCTCAAGTTATGGTTACTAAAAACGTTATTGTTCGTAAATTGGATTCATTAGAAGCCTTGGGAGGTATAAATGATATTTGTTCTGATAAGACTGGTACTCTAACCTTAGGTAAAATGATTGCTAAAAAAGTTTGGATTCCAAATTTGGGTACTTTTCAGGTTGAAAATTCCAATGAGCCTTTTAATCATACCATTGGTGATGTCAAATTTAACTCAATGTCACCTAAGGAGCTTGATGATTATGACGAAGAAGCTGATTTTGGTTCTAATTTACCTATGGATTCCAGATATTTAAATATTTGGTTGAATACTGCAACACTAGCTAATATTGCTAAAGTGAAACAAGTTCATGGTGAATGGGAAGCTCATGGTGATTCAACCGAAATTGCCATTAATGTTTTTACTAGAAGATTAGGCTTTGAACGCAAAGAGTTAATTGAAGATAAAAGATTAAATTTCATAGCGGAATTCCCCTTTGACTCCTCGATTAAATGTATGTCAACAATTTATGAAGATGAAAACGGGGTCACCAAAGTTTTCATTAAAGGTGCAGTTGAAAGGTTACTAGGAGTTTGCGATTCATGGTATCAAAACGATGAATTGGTTCATATATCTAAAAAGGACGTTGAATTGATTGAATCGAATGTGAATTCGTTGTCTTCGCAAGGCCTTAGAGTTTTAGCATTTGCTCAACGAACAATTAACCCGCATGAAGTTGATCTCAACTCGCGTTCTGCTGTTGAAACTGGATTGACATTCCTCGGATTAATTGGTATTTATGATCCACCAAGGCCCGAATCTCGTAAATCAGTTGAATTATGTCATCATGCTGGTATCAATGTTCATATGCTTACTGGTGATCATCCAGGTACTGCCAGAGCTATTGCCCAAGAAGTAGGGATTTTGCCACACAACTTGTATCATTACTCCGCCGAGGTTGTTAAAGCTATGGTTATGACCGCAAGTGAATTTGATTCATTGTCGGATGACGAAATTGACAATTTACCGGTATTGCCATTAGTTATTGCTCGTTGTGCTCCGCAGACAAAAGTACGCATGATTGAAGCATTGCATCGTCGTGATAAATTTGTGGCTATGACGGGTGACGGGGTCAATGATTCACCATCTTTGAAAAAAGCCGATGTTGGTATCGCCATGGGTATGAATGGTTCAGACGTTGCCAAGGATGCGGCTGACATTATTCTAACCGACGATAATTTTGCGTCTATTTTGAATGCTATTGAAGAAGGCAGAAGAATGTCATCAAATATTCAAAAATTTGTATTACAGCTATTAGCTGAAAATGTCGCCCAGGCTATTTATCTTATGGTTGGTTTAGTGTTTATGGACAATGACGGATTTTCTGTATTTCCCTTGTCACCTGTCGAAGTTTTATGGATCATCGTGGTAACTTCATGTTTCCCAGCCATGGGCTTGGGTCAAGAAAAAGCCGAACATGACATTTTGGATTTACCACCCAATAAAACCATTTTCACGTGGGAAGTGATGATTGACATGTTTGCATATGGTATTTGGATGGCATGTTGTTGCCTTGCGTGTTTCGTGGTTATAGTTTATGCAAAAGGTGATGGCTTCTTAGGTCAAAATTGCAATGCGGAATCTGGGCATGGCTGCAAATTGGTATTTGAAGGTAGATCAGGTGCATTTGCTGCTTTTACGTGGTGTGCATTGCTATTAGCGTGGGAATGTATTCATTTACGTCGCTCATTCTTCCAGATGCATCCAGACACTGAAAAGACATGGTACGCTCAATTAGCGACCGATTTATGGGAGAATCAATTTTTATTCTGGTCAATCGTATTTGGGTTTGCTTCAGTGTTCCCAGTTGTATACATCCCCGTTATAAACGATAAAGTGTTTTTGCATGGCCCAATAGGGTACGAATGGGGTGTTGCTATCGCATTCACCGTAGCCTTCTTGATTGGGGCCGAGATTTGGAAGGTTATTAAGAGACATCATTTCAAGAGAGTCAAAGTGAGGAACCCCGAATATGAATTGGAAAGAAATGATCCATTCCTGAAATATGCTAGTTTTAGTAAAAGCAACACGATGATTGTTTAGATTGAGTTTTAAAGAAGGAGTGTTTTTATAGGTTCAAGTCTTTTTTATCCATGATGGGTTTTCCTCCTTTTGTTTAGCGAGTTAAGTGTTTGCTATGTTTAGCTTAGATTTATATGTTATAGAAAATTTCTAGCATTAATCGATAGCCCTTTGGCAAGCTTTGTAAAGCATGAAAATAAAGAGATCGACTTCTGGCAGTTCACTATTACCGTGTTCAAACAAAGTCGCCCAACTTGAGATTCTATCTTAAATTGGTCACTGTGTTAACTCCTCGATGATTTAGGAGTGATCGGTGGGGCGTTCAGTACTTTTATGAAAATAAACACATGGACAACTGGCAGTTTACTATTATCGGGTTTAAAGTGTCGAACTTGCGACACTATCTTGAGGAGTCACTGACCTGGAGGAATAGACGCGGTGACCAATTTAAGTAAATGTATTTTGAAATTCAAACGGCCGTATATACATTTGAGATGGTCAAAAACTGAGCTGAGGAAATTGTAAGCACTTTTTTCAATACCAAAGAAATCCTTTGGCATGGTGGGGTCGGGAATGAGAGTCAAAGTCATAAAGCTTACTCGATTGACTTAATTGCACTAAAAGTCAAGCCATTCCATACAAGTCACTAATTAGGAAAGTCGATTGCGCTCGTAAGCGGAGAACGAAAGTGAGACAAACAGTGGGCTGGCACACACATACGGTATCAAGAGTGGAGTTAGAAAAATAAATGGTTCTCCCCCGCCGCATGCAAGCGCTTGTCTTTAATATATTGAACTAATATTAGATGTTAATTTGGTTGATTAATTGATTGAATCAAGAGTGTTGCAACAAGACTGTTGGCTACGAATAAATGAAAACGATTCATCCAGGTCGAGAAAATGTACCATGCGTATGGGAAATACTATTATCAATTCTCGTTATCAGTAAATATGCAAGGAGAATCTCGGTTGAGATATTTGCCGTGGATTTGTTATCACCAAAGCTCCTGTTTCCGCTTCTAATTTCCAACAATATACTTGCGATACTAGAACCGAGAAAATATACACGTAGTAATAAACCCTGTCATTTATTTAAACTTCATTAGATCCTCTCTAACATTTTCATGATTGTTTCCTTTTCTCTTTCTCTTTGTTTCTTTGTTTCTTTTTATTTATTTATTCGTTCATTTATTTTCAATAATGACAGTCTCAATTAACTATGAAGCTTTTTTAACTGCAGATTCACTTGATAACTATGAAAATCACCATAAATACACCAAAGACTGGTTGCCAAAAGTTGAAACGTATAGACGCAATTTACAAAATGGCATTAAACCAGAATATGCCACGGAATTACCTAAACCAATTGAGGATTTGATTAAGGAACAGTTCAATTCTGTTCAATATTTATACGATAGAAAACTATTGACCGAAAAAGAGTTCGAAATCACCGATTTGCCGTCCACCATATTATTGAAAAAGATAGCTGATGGTGAATTGACCAGTGTTGAAGTTTTAAAGGCCTATGCCAAACGTGCAACTTTAGCTCACCAGTACACCAATTGTGCTATGGAAATTTTTATAGATGAAGGGTTGAAGCAAGCAGAAGAAAGAGACAAATACTTTAAGGAACACGGTGGGACAGTTGGCCCATTACACGGGTTGCCTATTTCCCTTAAGGAACAAATGAATTTTAGAAACAAAATCACACACGGTGGTTATGTATCAATGTTGGACCATATCCCAACTGATCATGGCGTAACTACAAGAATCTTGGAAGCCTTGGGTGCTGTCTTTTACGTCAGAACCTCACAACCTCAAACATTGATGCATTTAGACTCGAATAATAATCTTACGGGATTGACAAAGAACCCCTATAATTTATTATTATCAAGCGGCGGTTCTTCTGCGGGTGAAGGTGCCATAGTTGCATTTGGCGGTAGTTCCATTGGGGTTGGTTCCGATATTGGTGGGAGCATAAGAGCACCGGCTTCTTATTCAGGTTGTCACGGGTTAAGGCCAACAACTAGAAGAATATCAGGCCTTGGAGGAATCAGTTCAAACGCGGGACAAGAGTCCGTGCCTGCAGTATTGGGTCCTTTGGCTCGTAGTATTGATGATATTGATTTATGGATGAAATCGTACATTAACCAGGGTATGCCGTGGTTATTGGATGCATGGTCATTACCCATGACATGGAGGGAAGTTGCCAAGCCAGATCCTAAAGATTTGACAATTGCTGTTATTCGGGATGACGGTTTGGTAAGAGTTACTCCCCCTATCAGACGTGCATTAAATGAAGTTGTCGAAAAACTACGTGCTGCAGGGGTCAAGATTGTTGAATTCACACCGCCAAATACTAAATTGGCTTATGAAACCGTGAACAAAATGTACACATGTGATGGAAATTATATGCAACGTAAACTTTTGGCAGATTCAGGTGAACCGTTGAAAAAATTAACCAAATGGTCATTGAATTATGGGCTTGGATCAAATCATCATGATGTTGCCGAAAATCGTAAATTAAATGTCATAAGGGATCAATTAAGAAATGAATATACTGAATTTTTAGTTAAGAATGAAATTGACTTTATATTATCGCCAACTTACAATAACGTTGCTCCACACTCAGAGGAAGTTTATAACTGGTCTTACACTGCTCTTTTCAATATCTTAGATTTCCCTACATTGGCTTTTCAAACTGGTACTTTCCAGGACCCATCGATTGATAAATGGTCAGATGAAGATTTGAATTATAAATATAGATCTCCATTGGAACAGTTAGAAAATGAAAACTATAAACCAGATGAATTCATTGGTGCCCCTGTGGGTTTACAATTGAGTGGTAGAAGATACTTTGATGAAGAGGTTGTAGCTGCAGGTAAGACTATTGTTGATGATATTTTGAAAGTCGACTTATTCAAGCATTAAATAATGTATGTAGGACGCGTCACTTGAATTAATAAACTTGATGTTGCAATTGGTAGTAAAAGGTATTATAGCATGTGCAATCACAAATCTTCATTTACAATTCTTATTATCTGGTTGCAAATTTCGTAGCATAATAACCAATGCGAGAAATCAGCAAATATACTTGATCTTAAGACAAAGAATACAATGTAAATCTTTACGTACTTTTTTATCAAACCGATTCCGGTCCAAAATTTGATAAATGCAACTTTTGGGACATCAATAGTAAGGTTAAACTTATTGATGTTCAGAAAAGAACGGCTGCGCGGTTGCAAAATCAAATATTCTAGGAGCTCGATTTCCGCTTTTTTATTGTCTCTATCTCACGCTTTTCGAACCGTTTGCACTTAGGTACTTTATTCCAATCTTCAAACCACGCCCTAATTGGGTAAGCGGTTGCGTAGCCCGCGATAAATATATAACACTCAAAGCTCGGCAACCCAAATGTAATTTTCAAGTTTTAGTCTCACATAAACCAACCGACAATGAAAGATACAGAAGAACTATTTCAGTCGCTTCTAACAAAAGATAATCTTCAAGGATACGAAGACCCTGAAAAATTCAAGAGATGGGTTCCTAAAATTGAAGCCTACAGAAAAAGATTGGACGATTCAGTCCCCCAGGAATACAAGTTTAAATTACCTAAAGCAATTCACAACCTAATTGAAGATCAGTTTAACTCGATTGATTACTTATACCGGGAAAAGCTATTGACCCCTGAAGAATTCGAAATTACTGACATGGACGGACCAAAATTGTTGCAAAGGATAGCTCACGGCGAATACACATCTGTTCAAGTTTTCAAGGCTTTTGTAAAAAGGGCAACTTTAGCGCATCAGTTCACTAACTGTGCAGTTGAAATATTCATGGATCAAGGTTTGAAAACTGCGGAAGAAAGAGATCGCCACTTCAAACAACACGGCAAGACAATGGGTCCCTTACATGGACTACCTATTTCACTCAAAGAATTCATCCAATTGAAGGGAAGGATTGGACATGCCGGCTTGGTTTCAGGTCTTGATAATATTGCCCAGAAGGATAGTGTTACTGCGCAAGTTTTATCCAATTTAGGAGCGGTCTTTTATATACGAACAAATCAACCCCAGGCGTTATTGCATTTAGACTCCAAAAACAACATCACCGGTTTGACTAAATGTCCCTATAATCTACTACTATCTAGTGGTGGGTCATCATCGGGCGAAGGAGCGCTCGTGGCTTATGGTGGAAGTGTCGTTGGTATTGGCTCGGACATTGGTGGATCGATTAGATCACCTGCGGCTTTTTCTGGTTGTCATGGTTTAAAACCAAGTTCAAGAAGAATTTCATGCCGAGGTATTGTTGGAAATGAGGAAGGACAAGAATCAGTTGTTGGTGTTGTTGGACCATTGGCTCGTACGATCGAGGATATTAACCTTTTTATGAAAGCGTATATTAACGACGGTAAACCATGGACTTTGGATCCTTGGAGTTTACCAATCCCATGGCGGCAAGTCTCTGTTCCAAAGATTAGTGACTTGAAGATTGCCGTGGTTAGAGATGATGGAGTAGTCAGGGTTTCTCCACCAATTAGACGAGGTTTAAATGAAGTCGTTGAAAAATTAAAAAAAGTAGGTGCTCAAATTATAGAATTTACTCCATTTGAAGGTAGGCTCGCTTATGACACTGCTGTGAAGTTATCCAATTGCGATGGTAATAATGCATTGCGCAAGGCATTATCCTTATCTGGAGAACCATTGCCAAGAATAACAAAATGGTATCTAAATTTGGGCGATGGCGCTACCCAATATACCGTATCCCAAAACCGTGAATTAAACTCAATAAGAGACAGATTGCGAGAACAATACAGTGATTTCTTGGTTGAAAACAAAATTGACATCATATTGGGACCGGCCTATAATAATGTGGCACCACATTCGGAAGAAGTTTATAACGAGTCATACACATTGATATATAATCTTTTAGATTTCCCGAGTTTAGTTTTTCAAACGGGACTCTTTCAGGATCCCAAGATTGACATATGGACAGAAGAAGATGAGAATTACGAGTATAGGAGCGGTATGGAAGAATTGGAGAATACAAGCTACAAACCAAATGAATTTGCTGGGGCCCCTATTGCTTTACAAATATCAGGTAGAAGATATTTCGATGAAGAAGTTGTGGCAGTCGGACAAGCTATTGCAAATTTTTTAGGTGTAGATTTATTAAAGCGTTAGAGTTATTAAAGCTCATGTCGGAGTTTAATCAATGACAGATCTCAGTTCCAATTAAGGCAATTCTTTTTTGGCAAATCCTTTTTCCCCTGGTACTATAGAATAAAAAATTGCAAATGCCTAACAATCCAGAAAACTTGCAGAGAAAGTATGAACAGTTGTATTTCATTTGGGTAGTTTACCTTTCAGATGTTTTCCCATATCCGTTTGAAAAAAAATTCCATGGGTAAAATTACTTCGTTTGAAAGCAAATGACAACATCTTTGAGATATTAGTCATCACTAACGGTCCAAATCTGTTGAAATTGGTCAAGTTAAAGGTAGCTCTCTCATTGAGTTGTCTTTGGGGGATTCTTGTTGGAAATTCTGGGACATTCATGGATTTTCAAACCCATTTACATTGTGTTGCGTTTTTTTCTTCTTTAATTTCACAGTTGTTCAGTCAAGGTTTCTATTTTTCAGTGGGATATGGGTCGGCCATCTTAATCCGAATATAACCTTTTTGCAGATATGAATTACTCTGTGAAAGTCTGCCCCCTCCCCCCCCCCCTCCCCACCCTGCCTTTCCCACATAGTACGAAGTCAGCAAATCCTGGAACTTTACGTCCGGTTAAGGGACTCACAGCAACGAATCCACATTTTTAGCTATCTTTGTATTCAAATCATTGAAATTAATACAATAGAAGAAACTAAGGTCCTATAAATAATTGTGCATCATCTGAAATTTCCTAATAAGCTCTATAATTGCTTCGTCAAAGCACAACAAGAATTTCTTGATGCTATTGCCACAGCAAAGCAAAGTTTTTAGCTTGGTGTTTGGAAAATTACAAAGAACCTTTTAGTGTATTACATGGGTTATCATATTTTCAGTTTTAGGTGCAATGTAGACAAATTAAGTTTTCTCAGTTTTCTTCACAATGTGTAGTTGGTAGGCTAAAAATAGAATGAAAACTGTTTAGCTGCAAAAGCGAACTTGTGCTTTCTATTCTTTTTACTTAATGATTACAATGCAATGTTAGAACTGTCTTTTATGCAACATACGCTAAAGCAGACTGTTCGTGGAGACCATTTTTATTTCCACTTTCGCAAAGTAAAATGTTGATGATTTAAAGCAGTGTGATAATGCTGTTTAGTTTGCTGGAGATATTTTGAATTTGTAGGTTGTATAAATGGAAAAGCCATTCCAGATGCAACCAGTGTATACGTCACATGTGGCAAGATTAAAAGCAGGCACGTAAACCTTGTTTATTTGAAAACGAAGTAATCAATCAAGGTATGAAGAACTACGACGGTTGCCTTTTCGTCTATTTTTTATCAAAACTATCTACTGTGCATCAAACTAGTTTTAGGCATATTACTATGGTTGAAGTATTCCAGGAATGTAATATGCTGGTTCTAGAATTTTCAGCCTTGGCCTAATTATAATTAATGAATCATTTACACAATTAATTACAGTATTTTCCAATTACTCTTAATTAGGTATCAGAAAATACAAATTTTCAATTATCTATCCGCTTGCAGGTGGAGATATGAAATGCAATTTGTATTTCCGGATCATTCAAACTAACTGTTATTACTTTGATACTTTCCATAATTTCTCTCTTTTAGTGATACTCTGGATATTCTTAGCCTCAATTATCCAAACTGATCGTGGGCTAGCTGATGTCATGCATCGTAGAAATTCACAGGAAAAGTTTATCTTTAAACTTAAAAGGTGATATTTTATTTGTGGAATCTCTATGAGAGATTCAAAGTATTCTTCTCTAAGTTGTTACAGAATTTTACTACAAGTACCTTGGTCTGCTTACTTAGAATTGCCCCAATGCCGATAAAGAGGCAATTCACTTTTGACCCAAATCAAAACTTAAAGAGAATAGTTGGGAATTCTCTTTTCGTGATGATTGAAGAGCTATTCATGTTAGCTACTGTGTGTAACAATGGGTTTGAAGAAGCTAGCGGTCTTGATCTCTAGTGGTCTTGATCTTAAAAACCCCGGAGGAGAAAACGATAGGTGAAAAACTTAACAGAAGACTGGAAAAAAAAAACTCATTGATACATGACCTCTTCTCTAGAAGCTACGAGGACAAACTATTATTGAACAATGGGATACGATGACGATGAATTGGATTATCAATCTCAAGAAGAGGAGGAATTTAATGAGGACAAATTGACGAATGAAGAATATGACTTATTACATGAATTATTACCTGAATTAAAGAAATCATTGAAAGATTATAATGATGCAATTCCTGAATATGATTTGAAAGAAGCGTTGTTTTATAATTACTTTGAATTAGTTCCTACTGTCGAAGAATTGAGATCCAAATTCAAAAAGAGTATGTATTAATTAAAAGCATTTCTGAGTCTTCTTTACTGTTTTAGTTCCGCTTTTTCATTTGATGCAAATGGCAAATTGTAGGAAAAAAATTATTCTCATGACATCGTTCAACAAATACACGTTATTCAATAATTATGTCGAAGTTAGCCCAATTAGCTAAAATACGGGGCCAACAACGACAACAAGCTGAAAAACAAGATTATGAAAAAGTACAACAACCAGAACCAATTCCCCCAATACGAGAGTCAAAACTTACAGCATTAAGTAAAGCAAGATCAAAGCAAGGATCAGATCCAGGTGTATCAAAGTCGGTTTCAATTTTAGATAGATTAAGTGGGAAATCATCCTCAACATCGGAAACATATGTTACACCAAAAGCACCAATACCGTCAATTCTCAAGAGAACTCATTCAAAGAAATCAGAGTCTCGTGAGCCTAGCGCAAAGCATGTCGAAGTACAACATCCCAAAGCTGATATTCCGGAAATTACATTTGGTATATCATTGGATAATTCAATATTATTGAATGAACCAAATAATGAAATTTCTGTATTCTGGTTTCATCATAAAGCACCACTAATAGAAGCAAATGAAGAAAAAAGAAAACGGTTATTTGATTCCATTTTTCATCCAATTACTAACTTATATTTACCAATAGAGAAAATTATCAATGCCAAAGAAAATTTTACCAAACCTTCTCCAGATGATGAGATATTGGATGCTCAGAAGCAAGCATTTGAACAAGGCATCAGCAATCTCAAAATTAGCATACCAAAAGAAGAGCCTATAAAAAAAACAAAAGAAACGAAGCCATTCAAGAAAATTGATTTGGAGCATGAACTTTCAACAAACCCAGAATATTCAAAGCCCCATAAGTCATTTGTAGTCATTGGTCATGTGGATGCTGGTAAATCTACATTGTTGGGAAGACTCTTATTTGATTATGGTATAGTTGATGCCAAAACCGTGAACAAATTGATAAAGGAATCTGAAAAAGTAGGCAAAGGCTCATTTGCCTTGGCTTGGATTTTAGACTCGACTGAAGAAGAAAGATCTCATGGTGTAACTGTTGATATTTGTGCTACCAATTTTGAAACTGCCTCAACTAAATTCACGGCCATTGATGCACCAGGTCATAAAGATTTTGTACCACAGATGATTGGAGGGGTTTCACAAGCCGATTTTGCTTTATTAGTTGTGGACTCAATAACTGGTGAGTTTGAAGCAGGCTTTGCAATGGATGGACAGACTAAGGAGCATACTCTATTAGCTAAGAATTTTGGGATTGAAAAGATCTGTGTTGCTGTAAATAAAATGGATAAAGAAGATTGGGACGAGCAAAGATTTGAAACCATTAAAACTCAATTAACTGAATATTTAACTGGCCCTGATGTTGAATTTCGTAAGGATCAAATAGATTTCATACCAATTTCGGGATTGACCGGCAATAATGTTGTCAAAAGGGATCCTTCAATCAAATCATTCGAATGGTATAAGGGACCAACATTGGGCGAATATCTTGAACATATTGAGCTAGACAGTAAAACGGAGAGTCTTTCAACTGAGCCATTCTTTTTATCAGTTCATGACGTGTATAAAGACAAAGGTGAATTAAAAGTAAGTGGGAAAATCAGCAGTGGATTTATTAAAGCTGGGGAAACTATCTTATCTTTACCAGGTGAAGAAACGTTACAAATTCAATCAATTAAAGTTTCCAAAAAGCCAGTTGATTTTGCAGTTAGTGGAGAATTAGCACAAATGTCATTTAAAGCAAGTCAGTTATCTAATGAATCAATTGAGCAAATAAGAATTGGTGATCTAATTACCAAAATGGGAACTCCTGCTCAAAGTGTCAAAAAATTTCGTGCGTCTCTTCATTTGTTCAACATGGACAAACCATTGTTGGTTGGTATGCCTTTTGTATTGTTTAGAAATAATAGTCAGGTGCCCGCTAGACTATCAAAGATTATTGAGATAATAAATGGTAAAAAGAAAAGAGTAGCTTTACATTTAGTATCTAAGCAAGCTGCCATCGTTGAAATTGAAATTGATGGAAATAATACTTTGCCATTAGCCAAATTTGAAGATAACAAAATTCTTGGAAGAATTGTCATTCGACGAGAAGGTATAACGATTGGTGCAGGTATGGTTATAGATTTTTGAATAAAAAATCGAAGTTTAGAAAAACTTTATATAATCTATAATCAATAAAAGAATACCAAGCACAATGCAAAGTGTAACTAAAAAATTTGCACCTCTTTTGTTTTTCTTTGTTGCTTTATTTAGAGTTTTATTTCCCATTTCAACTTCAATTTCAACCAGTGAATGAGTTTCCGTTAAACTATTAATTTGATCACCTTGAGACTGTAACTTGAAACTTAACTCATTTTGGATGTTTATTATATCCATAAGTGATTGTTGAACTTTCTCGACTTGCTTTAATTGCGACGTTTTCATATTAAGGAACTCCTTGTTTTCAGACTCTAATTCTTGAATTTGTTGTTGTGAAAGCTCGGTCATTTCTTCATCTTCTAGAGATGATTGTTGGAATGATTGCTGGACGTGGTCCAAACTGGGTACAAACAGTATCTCATCATCATTTAAGTCTTCATCTTCTAAATTTTGGAAATTTAATAAATTTAATTGACGTTCTCTATTCTGTCGTTTCAGTTGAATGCTTTCAAATTTCTTATTCACGTAATTCAAACTCTCCATTAGAAATCTCAAAATCTGCTTCCTGTGCAATGTAATTGTTTCGAAATAAATATCCTGGTCAGAATCCTCATCTAAAAACCCAAACCATTTGGATTTGGACGGAACGGGTATCAATTCTTGTCGCTTGCTTTCATAATTCTCCAAGAGAGTTAATTTCTTGTACATCTGTTGTATCTTGTAGTTGAATTCCTCGTCTATTTTATTCTTTTCCTGAATTGATAAGGACCCGCGAACCTTGGAATCGTCATTAATAGCTAAGTAGTTGGATTTTATTTCAGTTATGAACTGATTCAAATTAGTAAGGATCTTGTAAAACTCCTGGGATTCTTTTAAAAACGAGTCTTTTATAAGGTACGGGGGCTGCGAGATTGATTTATCTGGTGTCGTGCCTAATTCTGATTGGACTATATTCACACACTGATTAAATAATGGTGTTAGATCAGTCATTGGGTGTTGATTTTTAGAGTTACTGTGATGTGATTAGCTTGCGTTTTATTTTTTTCGATTTAAGTATTTAATTGAATCTTCCTAATTACACATGAAATACATTCAATTTAAACACCACTACACTTACTAAGTCAAATATTCACCATTAGCAGCCATAGACTCTTGCAATGCCAATAAATGACTATTTATCTCTAACCAGAGAGGTAATCGGTACATTTTGTAATTTCAACTGCATCTGTTTGACCAGAAGCAGGATTTTCAACTTCAACAGTTTCAGTTTCATATAATATATTCCATCTGCCAACAAACTCGTCACCATTGGGGTTTTTGTTTTCCAAGTTGAATACTTGCTTTTCTTCAGGTGACATCTGAACATATTTAACATACTCAGGCGCACCCGGACGGTAGATATTATCTGCAGCAATAACAGTTCCTGGAGCAATAAAATTCAAAGATTCCAATACTCTTAAATCCGGAACATACATATCTTTCCAATGATCTATAAAAACAAAGTCTAAAGGTACATAATTATGTTCGGTGGAATTTAATTTCTTTTTAAAATCAGGCAAATTATGAGATGCCTTACCTACAATTATTTCAACTTTTTTGGATAATCCAGCTAATTGAATTACATCTCTTGCAATCTTAGCAAACTCGGGATTTAACTCAAAGCTATAGTACTTGGCGTCCGGATTATTGGTTAATGTACTGGCGAATAATACTGCCGAATAACCTATGTACCCACCTAATTCAATGATTACTTTTGGTTGTTTTTGTTTAATTTGTTCTACGATTATTTTTCCCTTATGAGGTCCAATATTCATAAATTTCTCTGGATATTCATCGATAACTTTTAACACTTCTAACGGTTTACCTCTTATAGATTCGATTTTATCTTTTGGTAAATTCAAAATGTATTCGTGGAATTTCTGCTCCTTTGAATGCTCAGAGTTCGTGATGGACATACTGATTCAAATGAATGATTTTATTAAAGAATAAAAGAACGGTGTTTAAAGAATTAGAATTTTCAGAATATTTATATTGCTCTGTATGTGAATAGAAAATCATCCGCGTTTGGACGCAATCATAAAATGTATGGAGACTTTAATTACAAATCGACTACAAAAAGCCATTCGATCCGAATGGAATTCTCGTTGCGATTAATGTTGAGCTTGTCTAGCCACGTCCCGATAAGGAGCCATACATTTAAATCAATTGCTAATGCTTCAGGGCTTTTCAATCCGTAACTCGGAAATAGGAATGAACAAATTAATATAACTCCCAACTGATCGAAGGCCTCGTTTTTACTGCCACCTAATTGACTTGCGGAGATGCAAATGTGTTACATATAAAATAGCCGACGCCACCACAACTTGCAAGGCACCAATATTTGAGTACATGGTGTTCTCGGCGACTGAGTATACAAGATAACGTTGCACTGTTCCCGTGCATTGTGCAATGCTTTTAAATAATATTGTGTTTTAGGTTACACTTATTGCAAGATATCGGGGACATAGGGAAATCGAATGTATAGTAGCTGCGGTTAGCAGCTGGTAACCAGCAACCTCTTGATGTTGAATTAGGGGGCTCATCGGCAATTAGCTTCGCAACAGGCTGTCGTGTCGCAAAATCGTAAGTCGCGAATTTTTAGAGGTTCTTTTCAACTTAAAGTATGATTATTGATCACCGCTACAACTATTTCTAACAATCGTTTATTTATAATGCTGATATAGCACTGCGTCATGTGCAACCCCAAAGAATCAAATCCAGAGAAAGCGAATGCACTATCCAGATTGCGAGCATTGAAAAGCAGACGAGAAGAAACCAGAAAGCTAAATCGACAGGAGCTTTTCAAGGATGCCAAAAACCATCGACTCGCATCCATAAGGGCAAAAAAGGAACAACTTGTAAACGAGAATCGAGACGAGGGAAATGTTCGAGATAGTAAGGAAGAACAAGATGAGAGATCGAAAAATTTAGAATATACTATAGAAGAAAGTGAAAAGTGGGATATTAAACAAAAACAAAGGAAGAAAACAGTTGACGGTACTCAAAACCCGGAGACGTTAGCTGAACTGACTTATTATAAAGAAATTAATGAGTTAACAATTGACAAAGAAGCCTATGAAAGGCAAAAGCAACATTTGATGGAGAAATATAATGTCAAGGAACATGAGTTGCGGAGAATTGTTGACCTACTGAATAAACCAGATGTCAAAACCAAAAATGAAGTTGTTAGAATATTATCTGAAGCAAACGAGAGAAGACTGAAAAGAAAACGAAGTAAACTAGATGAGAAGGATGTTGACAGTTTCATTAATGAAAAGAATAAACAATTTAACATGAAGTTGAATCGACAATACAAATAATTTGCTCTGCACCACAAATTGCTAACCATAGTCAAACGATGAACAGCTCCATTCTTTTAATATTGTAGTATGAAATGCTCTTACGTATATATTTAAATACAATATACTGATAGAATTAGTAACAACCTCTGTTTGGCCACTGGACAGCTTTAATGTCATTTACGCTGACTTCACAGCACGTATAAACAGGAGTGGAAAAAAAAAAAAGTTTACCTAAAAAACCAACCTCAGCATCCAACTCATTCTATTCATAGTTGGATTATTTTGAATCCACTTTTCATCAACGGAATTATTAGTCGATCAATCAATCACTCAATCAACAATATTACGATAGAAATATTACAGAATCACCATGGTGAAGGAAGTAGAAATCGAGAATGAGATTCTTAGCGATGCTGGTGTTAATTCCCAATCAGAAGGTGAAGGGGACGATCTTAGAGAAGAAGTGGCCGACTCATCGGAAGAAGACGACGATGAAGAAGATGAAGAAGAAATTCAGAAAGTCCGAGAAGGATTCATTGTAGATGATGAAGAAGAGGAACTTGAGTCGAAAAAGAGGAAAAAACATAAGAAAAGAAAGAGGGATAGAGAAAGATCGCGAGAAGATGACGCATTAGATGAAGATGATTTGGAATTGTTGTTAGAAAATTCTGGTGTTAAACCGTCACGCCTGGGGAAATTCAAGCGTTTAAAACGGAAACCCGTTGAAGAGGAACAAGAAGCACTTACGAGAGAACAAGAGCGTGAAAGAAGAGCTCGACAAGGGTTACCTGATATTTTCTCAGATGATGAAGAGTTAGAAGAAGAGGAGGAAGAGGAGGAGGCGGTACCTCGTGACAGGAATATATTGGACGAATTTGAAGATTTCATTGAGGAGGATGAGTTTTCTGATGAAGATGAAGAAGCCAAGAGAGAAAGACTACAGGAAAGGCAAAGATTGAAAAAAAGGGGACCTAAATTGGATACCTCGAAGTTATCAAATGTCGATAGAAAGAGTTTACAGGAATTATTTGAAGTGTTTGGCGATGGTAATGAATATGAATGGGCATTGGAAGCACAAGAAATGGAAGATGCAGGTGCTGGTGATAGAGAAGAACCAACATCGTTGGATGAAGTTTTTGAACATTCTGAATTAAAAGAACGTATGTTAACAGAAGAAGATAACTTAATACGTATTATCGACATTCCTGAAAGATATCAAAAATATCGTAGTGCGTTAACTTATATCGACTTAGAATTTGAAGAATTAGATAATGAAAAAAACTGGGTAGCAAACATTTTATTCAAAGAAAAACAGGCTATGTATGGTGGGTTCTTGGAGAAACCATTTAAAGAAGCTGTGGGCAAGGTTGTAGAATTCGTTTCTAAACAATCATTAGAAGTGCCATTTATTTGGTCACACCGTCGTGATTTTTTGTTGTATTCTCAAGAAGTTGAACTTCCTGATGGTACCGTTGAGAATAAAGTGCATAAATTATTATATGAGGATGATTTGTGGAGAATTGTGCAATTAGATATAGAATATCATTCCCTTTATGAAAAACGATTAAATACTGAGAAAATTATTGAATCTTTACAAATTGAAGATGATTTAACTAAGGATGTAAGCTCATTAGATACAATGGTTGCAATTCAAGATATTCATGATTATATTCAATTCACGTACTCAAAAGAAATACGTGAATTGGCTAATAACGTCGATAATGACGAAGCAGTTGCTTCCAAAAATAAGAAACATTTCAAGTATGCTTTATTTGAAAGAATTAGGTCAAATGTATTGTACGCTGTGGTGCAGGCTTACGGTATTTCCGCCAAAGCATTTGGTGAAAATGTTCAAGATCAAAGTTACAAAGGGTTTGAAGTGCCTTACAGAATCCACGCTACCGATGACTCTCTTGAATATCCAGATGAAATAATTGGGAGGATAATAGATGATGAAGATGTATTATTTAAAGATGAAAAAATTGCTAGAGATGCTATTAGAAGAACTTTTGCTGAAGAAATTTTTCATAACCCTAAAATAAGACATGAAGTTAGATCGACTTATAAATCATATGCGTCCATAAGCGTTGCTATTACTGAAAAAGGCAGGACTACTATCGATAATTATAGTCCTTTTGCTGATATAAAATATGCAATTAATAGATCACCAGCGGATTTAGTAAGGCAACCTGATGTTTTATTGAGAATGTTAGAAGCAGAAAGATTAGGTTTAGCGGTGATAAAAGTAGAAACCAAGGATTACAACAATTGGTTCCAATGTATATTCAATTGCTTAAAATCTGATGGCTCGTCTGATATTTCTGATAAATGGAACAAGGAAAGAGAAATTGTATTAAATTTGGCGTTTAAAAAGTTATGCGGCATGGTTGCCATGAATACGAAAGAAGACCTTCGTCGTGAATGCGAAAGATTAATTGCTAGTGAAGTGCGTAGAAGATTCTTAATTAAAGTCGATCAAGCTCCATTTACACCATACGGTTTTGATAGAGGAACTAAGCCAAACATATTATGTTTGACTTTTGGTAAAGGTGATTTCGATAGTGCAGTTGTTGGTGTCTTTATAAAAGAGTCGGGGAAAGTGCAAGAGTTTTTTAAGTCAGATAACAATCCAACGAGAGATCGTGAAAATGAAGAACAATTCAGTGGGCAATTGAAAGAGTTTTTTGATAAAAATTTGGATATTGATAAACCAGATGTGATTGTTGTATCGGGTTACAATGCTAATTCCAAAAAGTTGTTTGACATTGTCACTAGCTTTGTTGAAACCAACAGAATAACAGCCAATGTTGATGACTTACCTGACATTATGAGTCCACCGTTATTAAGCGTTATATGGGGTCAAGACGAAACCGCAAGACTTTTCCAAAACTCTGATAGAGCGAAAGCAGATTTTCCTGATAAACCTACTTTAGTCAAATATGCCATCGGTGTTGCCAGATATGTTCAGAATCCATTATTGGAATATATTTCGCTTGGTGATGACATTTTATCCTTAACGTTTTATGAACATCAAAAATTAATATCTAATGATTTAGTTAAAGAAGCCTTGGATTCTGTATTTGTCGATATAGTGAATATGGTAGGTGTTGAAATTAACTTGGCAGTACGTGACAATTACGTTGCCCAATTATTACCATATGTTGCTGGTTTGGGTCCACGTAAAGCATCTGGTCTAATAAGGAATATCAACACTAATTTGGGATCCACATTGGCGACCAGAAGTGATCTAATAGAGAGTGAGTTGACTTCAGCCAATATTTTCATCAATTGTTCTTCATTCTTGAATATTCCATACGATGAATCTGCTACTGTCAGAACGGCGAATATTGAATTATTAGATGCTACAAGAATTCATCCGGAAGATTATGACTTAGCTCGTAAGATGGCTACTGATGCGCTTGATTTAGATGAAGAGGACATGGCGGATTTGGAAGAAAAAGGAGGAATAATATTGCAATTAATGCAGGAAGGTGTAAACAAACTTGATGAATTAAATTTAATTGCATATGGTAAAGAATTGGAATCTAAATTTGGCAAAAAGAAATATGCTACATTGCAGATGATTAAAGAGGAATTGGTAAATAATTACGAAGAATTAAGAAGATCATTCAGGGTTTTAGCAACGTTTGAAGTTTTCCAAATGTTAACTGGTGAAACTCGTGAGACTTTTGCTAGAAATGTGATAGCACCAGTGACTGTTGTTAAAGTTGGTAAGAATTTCCATAACCCATCTGCTAGAATCAGATTTGCCAAAGTTGTTACCCCATCATTAATTCAAGGTAGCGTTGAAGAGGATAAAATTCCAAGAGATATCGAGCTTGCTCAGGGCCAGGTAGTTCAAGCAGTTGTTCTTGAGGTATTTTACGAATCATTTAGTGCTACTTTCAGTTTATTGAAAGAAGATATCAAAAGAGCATCAGCTCCAAAAATTCTCAAAGAGGGAGGCAAGTGGGATTTCAGGGCTGAAGAAGAAGATTGGAAAAAGGAAAAAGCAAAAGAAAGAGCCAAACTTGCTAAAACTAGAAATATCCAACATCCATTATACCGTAATTTCAATTATAAGCAAGCTGAAGAATTTTTGGCTCCTCAAAATGTGGGTGATTGCATTATACGTCCATCATCTAAAGGACCACATTTTTTAACAATTACATGGAAAGTTGGTAATAACTTGTTTCAACATTTACTTGTTGAAGAGCGTAATAAAGGTAGATTCAAAGAATATGCTGTTGAAGGTAAGGTATATTCTGATTTAGATCAATTGATTTTCCAGCATATTCAATCAATTGCTAAAAAGGTTGAAGAGATGGTACGTCATCCTAAATTCAGAGAAGGTACTTTAACAGAAGTTAACGAATGGTTGGAGTCTTATACAAAAGCTAATCCAAAAAGTTCAGCTTATGTTTTCTGTTATGATCATAAACTCCCTGGTAGTTTCTTATTATTATTTAAAGTTAATGTAAATACACCAATAGGCACATGGCATGTCAAGACAGAGGTTGATGGATTCACTTTGAAAGGTTTTTCATATCCAAATATGTTGAGGTTATGTAATGGTTTCAAACAAACATTTAAATCTTACGTTTCAAAAGGTCAAAGTCATCCCCAACAAAGTTATAATTACGGATATTAAACAAAGAAAAAGGCAAATTGTTGTCATATATTGTCATACATACTAGTTATATAATATTTGTTTTTTTTTTAATGTATTATTTAAATTTTCTATATCCTATACGTAATTTTGATCTAAGACTATCACCATCGACATAAGTGCCCATTAACCATCTATCGCCGCCGTTTGAATCCGAAAATTCATTTCTAGAATGTAATGTTCTTCTATTCTCAAATATCACACATGAACCTTCTTTCATTTTCAATTCAAAATGGTTTTTTGGATCATTGATAAATGTTTCAAACAATTGGAGCCCTCTAATGAAATCGTCAAATATTTCATAGTTAGGATCCGTCTTTTCAATGCCAACCTCCAATGGACCCTGGAAAGGTGGTGCATAGTTAACAGCGCGGATCTCCGGAAAATCACTCAAACCAACCTCAGCGTCTTCCACAATCAACGGTCTCTTGTAATAATAATACTCATTATTGTTATCATAATGATAGGTAATCGGAATTTTAGTCAAAGCATCATACGCAGCTGGATCAACGTTCTGGACGTGCTTAGCGGCGAGAAACGAATCACAAAATACATTCTCTCCGCCAAGGGTGGAATTTTGTATAAAATGTAACAACTGAATGCCTGGTGGTGATTCGTAGTACAATAAATCCATGTGCAATGGTAAGAAAGTGCTTGTATTTGCTATATTTTTAGCGTTCTCCCTTTCATTTTTGACATCGAAAAGAGTTCCATAGAATGTCTTTTTGATGTAACCGAACTTCTGGGCTAGTTTAGCAACAGGCCATTCAGATGCATTTTTTTCATTCATTGTGGTTAAACTTGGTCGGGGAATGTTGTTGACAAAAGCTAAACCGTATTTATTCAAATTGTACAATGCTTGGAAAAAACTCGACTCGTTATTCAAAAAGTCCTGGTAATCGATTTGTAATGATGATAAATTACTTTCTATTTCTTGTTTGTCCCATAGCTTTCTATCCTCGTCAAAAAACTTTTCAATTCTTCGTCCAGGGACTGAGGAGTACCTCTCCAAAAAAGACATAGGATACTTGGAATTGATTATTTTACCATTACTATTCCATTGCACGTTCAATGTGGGCTCGTTTTCAAGAGTATCTATAGTAGGTGGAGCATTTATGGACAAGTCAGTAGCTGCTTCCGCGGTGGTGAATAATTTCTGGCTCGAATACGGGTCCACCGAATCTTTGGATTGGCATGAATCTCTCAAGAACACGTTTTTGAATGTTACTGCTTTATTGTTGATAGCTAGTGACAATTCTTCGCTATTGAAACCTAGGATCGACAACGAGGATTTGAGCCTAATCTGCACAAATGGAGATAACGAGAGTCTTTTCAACATTCGGTTCACTGGCGGTGAATTGCTGGTGGATCTTTATTTCTAAACTGAAATTCAAGTGGTATTTGGATAAAATCATTTCCCAATTCCTCGGAAACGTTGCACTCAAAATTTTCAAAACAGTGGAACCATTTTTCGCGGGGCAAACGCAAAATTCCGGGGAAGTAGCCTTATGTGTATTTGAATTATTCAACACAAATAGTTCATTAACTCACAATTCACCGGTCTATTATTAGTTGCAATCAATGGTTTTATAATAATTAACTTCTTTTTGCAGCTTTTTGCATAGACATCATGATCTCACACCTAGAACCCCTTAACTCGCCAATGCTATAAATATGGTTCCATTAGTTTGAACTTTTTTGGTTCACCAGCGAGTAAAAATGAAACTTCCAGTTGTATACATCGTTCTATGCATCGTGACAGTGGCATATTCAATGTCACCCCATGAAAAAATACTGCTTGTAGAAACAGCTGCAGATTCATCCTGTGGTTATTGTGCAAATGCAAGTAGGTTACTAACCGACAAATGTGGTGCGGCCCCAGAGCTGCAAGAGCATTTTACTAGTTTTTTGGAATGTGTATGTGGTATGAGTAAACAATTCTTTGAATTATTTAGTGAATGCTTCGACTACTGTTACAGTTTCCATATCACAAATACTAATGCTAGTACGGATCCAGACGAATTGAGAAACTTGTATTGTGATTTGGCTGAAGGGTTCTCTTCAATATTGACTTCGGGAGGAGTTACAGAAGGCTGGCCTCCGGCTGGACTACCAGGGTTCAGTACAGAAACAGCGGCAGCAGCAACACATACAACTACAGATACAACTACAGATACAACAACACATATAACAACACATACAACAACAACAGCAACCAAAAATGGAGCAGCTGCGAGAGGTGTTAGCACTTTATTATTGATTGCGCTAGCTTTATTCTGAATCAACATTAGCACTAACTACCACATATTTGGCAAATGCTATGGTCTACACGAATCAATGGAAAAAAGAACAATAGAGAGTCTTTATCATGGTTATTTACGTTCACCTCTCTGGTTTCATGGTGAAATATCTATACACATGTATATTTTGCAGTCATTCACACTCGGCACGTAATAATTGTTATTTTGTATAGGATGAGTGTTCTAACGACATATGATGATAATACAGTAAAGCATATAAACCCAATTTTAACGGCGATAAGACTGTCGCTTAGCGAAGTGTATTCTAATAGTAGCGAGTATTGTGTGTAGTGTTTTGGGGTGACACCTTGGAACTAGACTGGTGCCTTGCCTTTGAGATTCACGACACCAAAGTTCAAAGCTTGTTCTTCAAAACTCCAATAAAAAAAATCGCGTTCAACAACAAAAAAATATTTAGAAAACTAACATATTATTATTACGCCTAATTATTCCCACTAAAATACAAACAAGTTGGTATCATCATCATCATCCCCAGCATCAATATAGATTCATCCCTATAATGGCAGTAATTCCACTGATGGAAGACACTGGGAATAATTCTAATAAGCAAAACAACAATGGTAACCGTAACATTTTGAAAAGGGAATTTCCTTCGCTATCAAGACCAAGACAACCATTAAGGGAAGCCAATGCTAATATACCTTCACCATTTAAAAAACAGAAAACAACTAGGTATTATGTATCACCCGATAAATACATCAAGCGTGATCAAAAACATAGCCGCATTAAAGGTCTGGATCGTATAAGTTCTCAAGCTTCACCTAGCAAGGATGATGATCAACAACAAACACAACTACACAAAGATCAAAATCAAATTTCACAACAAAAACGACAAGACCAAGCAACGCAAAAGAAACCACCACTTGAGGGTAGAGAGTTGTATAAGGTTGCTAATTTGATAAAGCAGGATGCATCTACAGAGCAAGTTCTGTCAATTAAGAGTTTAGTGACAGAACATCAGGATGAAGTCGCAGAACGGAAAACCCGCGAAATTGCTCCAGACCAAGTTCAACGAATTAATGATACAAAGAAAATTGCTCAAGATGAATCTGAAGAGCTAGTGCATCACAAGGAAGTTGTACAAGAAATAGATACAAATAAAGTCATTGAGCAAACGCATAATATGGAAGTTTTGGATAAAGAGAATCATTGCAAGAACTTCAAACACATTCATCAAGATAAACTCATACAAACGCATGAAATAAAACGATCGGAAGATAAGTTTGAGGCAAAGAGTCTAGAACAAAATCATGAAATTCAGGCCTTCGATCTAAAACACCAAGATAAATTAATAGAACTGAAACATAAGGATAAAGCAACAGAGCAGAAACTTCAGGATAAACCCTTTGACCAGAAGCCGCAAGACAAAATAACGGACAAAGACAAACATCAAGAACGGGTTTCCGAGCACAAGCATAAAAAGCAGCAACTGCAGCAAAAGGTCCTTGGAAGACTATCTGGAGACGAGCTATACCACTGGCAACAGTCGTGGAGAAAAATTATGAAAGAATCAACAGTATATTTTGAGGGTGTACAAGATGCACAACTGGCTGAATATAGAAAAGCATTCAGACTATTGAAACTTGTTGGCTGTGAAATTGCTCCATTTTATGGTAGCAATGTGACTATCATTGTATCCAAACGTCCCTATGATGATAAGATGGAGTATTCATCTCATGACATATTTTTCAATGTTTCCAAACTAAAGATTAAGGTCTGGAATTATGACAAAGTTTTCAGATTTTTGAAGAACCTCGGAATCAATGTAAACTCTGGAGTCGATGAACAAGCTGTCAATACACATACTGTGCTTCCACCTTCATTAACTAATAACAACTTGTATAATTTGCTAAAGGAGGAAAAAATCTATGGTTCCACTGATAGAGATCCAAATGCCAGACGTGATGATTTACATTATTTTGGCAAAAATTATTTATATGTTTATGATCTAACCCAAACTGTTAGGCCAATTGCTATACGTGAGTGGCACGACGAATATCCGATATTGCATTTAACGCTAGATGGGAAATGTCCATTTGTGAATGATCCTTCTGATCAAAACCTGGAAAGAAAAAGAGCAAAACGATTAAGGAAATTTGAAGCATCTCAAGCTCATCGTCTAGCATTAAAAGCTGCTACTTATAAGATGATTAATGGAGTTAACTTACATGTGGGAGGTTTTACTGGTACCAGCACAAGCACTGATAAAACTGAAGAGGATACCGTTACACAAATTAGCGAAGTTGAATTTAGACAACCTTTAGCGAGAAATTCATCATGTATGCAATCGAAAATGGCTGAAGCCATGGCTTCCGGATACAATGGAGCTTCGAATGCTTTGCAATTCTCCATGGACTCAAATTTAAATAGTAATGCACTTGCTGCTGGTAATGGTCTTGGGCCAAGTGTATCACAAGTTCCATCCAAAAATCTTAATAATTTGAAGAGAAGGATTTTCTTGAAGAAGAGAAAAACCGAAAGAAAAGACAAGGAAATAACACCCGGATACTGTGAAAACTGTCGTACAAAATATGATAGTTTTGATGATCATATTGTTAGCAATAGGCATCGTAATTTTGCATGTGATGATGGTAACTTCAAAGATATCGATGAGCTAATTGCCACTTTAAATGAAAGTAGAAGTTTAGGATATGTTATTTCTAACGGGGATTATGTGTAAACAGGGTATATAGATTATTAGCTAGAACAGTAATAGTTACATTTTTGCATTTGCATTTGCATTCATACAAAAATAATATAAAAAACAAAAAATACTGAAACTGAAAAATTTTCTAATCTTGCAACAAGTAACCAATGTTGAACAGGACAATATCAAAGTTACAGCAGAGTAATCTACTATTTAGGAGGTCTTATTCTGAATTGGAAATTTTGAAAAACTTAAGACCGGATCAACTGAAGGAAGAAAAACCGAAGGTAAATAGATTTGCCCTACAGTATTCAAATACACAAAGCAGTAGTAATCCAAACCAATCTGGCAGGCCCAAATACAAAGTATATAACAACACCAATGGTCTGACCTCAGCGCATGCGCAGAATCATACAAATAGGCCGAACCAGCCTAGCAGATCAACTGGTCCTCACAGACAAAGCCAAAACCAAAACCAAAACCAAGCCAGAACTAAACACGCGTCAAGGGACCAGAGGGAGCATAACGGACCCGGACAGTTTAATGCTGGCAAATTAATTCTGGATAATCGTCAAAGGGGCTCTCCTAGTGGTGGCCAGCCGAAGTCAAATGCAGCATCGATTAAATTGTCCAAAGCAGAAATAGAGAAACAGAAACTACAGCGTTACCAACAACTCCGTCGAGAATTAGATCGAGAGGAAAAAAAGCTGGTGGATAAGGACATTCCAGTCATGCCCCGCTTGAAGAAAAGAAAGAATCGGAAGGCGAAACGGACGGCAAAGACGTTGGTGAAGGTCCAGTTGCCACCGTTCGTCACTGTTTCCAGCTTGGCGTCCATAATGCAGGTGCCGTTGAATGACGTGTTCAAGAAATTGGAAGGTTTGGGCTTTGAAGATATCAGACACAACTATATTTTAGACAAGGAGAACGCGGCCATGATCGCAGACGAATACGATATTGAGGTTGAAACGGTCGAGAAGCCAAGTGATGATTTATTTCCGGCGCCGGTTAAGACCGAACTCTTGAAGGAAAGACCTCCTGTGGTTACAATCATGGGGCATGTGGATCATGGAAAGACGACTATTTTGGATTACTTGCGAAAGTCGTCTATTGTCACCGGTGAGTTTGGGGGCATTACGCAGCACATTGGTGCTTTTTCAGTGATAACTCCACAGTCCAAGAAGAAAATTACGTTTTTGGATACCCCTGGACATGCGGCATTTTTGAAAATGAGAGAAAGAGGGGCTATCATTACTGATGTAGTTATTTTGGTTGTTGCTGCTGATGATTCAGTCATGCCTCAAACTATAGAAGCAATAAAACACGCAAAGAAATCAGGTGTTCCCATGATTGTTGCCATAAATAAATGTGATAATCCTGGTGTCAATGTCGATAAAGTGTTGGGTGATTTGGCCGCACAAGAGATTGATATTGAAGATTATGGTGGAGAGACACAGACAGTTCGAGTTTCAGGTAAGACTGGTTTAAATATGGATAAATTAGAAGAAGCAATTATCACTTTAAGCGAAACGAGTGAATTCAAAGCGGAGTATGTCGGTATTCCTGCAGAAGGTTGGATTATTGAATCTGAAGTTGTTAAAGGTATGGGTAATGTTGCTACTGTGTTAGTTCGTAGAGGTTCTTTAAAAACTGGTGATGTTATTGTTGCAGGTAAGACCTTCTGCAAGATCAGAGGTATGAAGGACGAGAATGGTCAAGCTGTTAAATTGGCTGGTCCATCTACTCCGGTACAAATTTGGGGGTGGAAAGAATTACCAGATAGTGGTAATCAAATACTACAGGCAACTACAGAACAAGTTGCCAAGAAAGTTGTTGATTATCGTATTGCCAGATCTCAAGAAATCCTGGCTTCAAGGGACATTGAAGATATCAATTTAAAGAGAGCTGAAGAAATTAAGGAAGCTGAGAGGTTGGAAAAAATTGCTGAATTGAAAAAAGCTGGGTTGGATTCAAGTGAGTTGGAGAAGTATGAAGAAGAGAAGATAAAAACTTGTGCATACATAATTAAATCTGATGTTTTTGGATCTGCTGAAGCTATTAAAGAAAGCATTGATGGGTTAGGTAATAACGAAGTGAAATCTAGTGTTTTATCTTATGAAGCTGGTCCTCCTACAGATAGTGATATTGATATGGCCAAGACGTTTGGAGCAACTATATTCTGTTTCAATATAAAAGTGCCCAAACCTATAGCACTAAAAGCTGAAAGGGAGAAAGTTGTCATCAAAGAACATAATATCATTTATAGATTAATTGAAGATGTCACTGAAGAATTGAGTTCATATTTGCAACCAAGGATAGAAATCAAAACTCTTGCGGAAGCGGATATAAAAGATGTGTTCACAATCTCTGTAGGAAAATCCAAAGCTAAAGTTGCTGGGTGTAAAGTTACTACTGGCTTAATTAAAAGATCGTCTCCGGTAAAAGTATTGAGAAGTGGTACAGAGATATATAGAGGGACTTTGTCATCATTAAAGCACGCCAAAGATGACATAGCAGAAGCTAGAAAGGGAAATGAATGTGGTATCTCGTTTTCTAACTGGTCTGACTTCCAATCAGGTGATATAATTCAAGTTTATGAAGAGGTTTTACATAAACGTTATTTGTAGAAAGTATAATAATTCATCTTGTATATAATGTAAAATAATGGTTCACGAAGTGGTAAAAAAAAATGCAAAAAAAAAATGCTTAGTAGATGCTGTCTCTACAATGTCATCCCATGATGAATACTCCTCGGATGAGGAATTGTTTGATGACTCTCAAAAGCCAAAAGTTTTATTGGGATTTATAGACACCCCAATCACGCCTGAGGAAGTACCCACAATTGAAGATACTTTCATTGGTGGCCAGCCAATATGGTTAAACCCAAACTCGAAACCTAAAGAATCTTCCATAACCTGTGATGTGTGCCACACGAAAATGGCGCTCTTATTACAGGCGTTTGCACCCATAGCGGGAAAGCTATATGATAGAGTGATCTATATATTTGCATGTAAGATCAGTCAGTGTTCGAAACGGAAGGGGAGTGTGAAGGCTCTTAGAGGTATAATCAAAGATCAGGCAACTGTTGACAAAATCCAGAAGGAAAATGAGGAAGTTGAGAAGAAACAATTGGATGAGAAATTAAAGTTGGATACTCAAAAGAAATGGAAGGATGAATTGACCAAAGGCTTGTTCAAGAAAAGTGAAAGTTCTAGTCCATTTGGAAATGCTAATCCGTTTTCCAAGAATGATAATCCGTTTGGCCAAGCCCAGAACCCTTTTCACAAAAAAGCAGAATCAAGCAAACAGGAAACCAAGAAAGAGGAGAAGGAATCGTATGCGGACGTTGCCTCCAAGAATGCTCCAAAACCAGCTCCCAGAAAGACATTAAACTCGGATCTCCCTGAATATCATGGTAGTTTTGTATATGTCGATTCAGAAAAATTCAAAAAATCAACAACAGACCCAGAGTTAGAAAAGTACAAGCACTTGATAGATCGCGCCGACGCCGATGAGATCTCGGAGCGCAGAGGTTCATCATCATCGGCAGTGTTGGATCCACAAACATCAAAAATTTCAAATATGTTGGATGATAAATATTTCGAGGCTTTTTCAAACACAGTCAAACATAACCTGGGACAGGTTTTGCGGTACGATCTTGGTGGTAAGCCACTTTTATATAACGGTAGAGATCCTGTGGCAAAAATTTTTCTCTCTCGCCCGCCAAACATCCCACGGCCAAGCTACAACCCGTCGTCTGAACGTGTGTTTGAATTGCAATTGATGCCCAAGGCAATCATGGACTTGGAAGACATCATTGGAAAAAAGGCTGGTATAAATGATATACTCAATGGTATGTCCTGGGGTACGATTATTGTGTGTACCGATAAAGAAGATTATATGCCAGAAGAAGAGTTTGATGATAATTGTGTAGCTTATATAGAAGAATGGTGTGGTGTTCAATGGGAAGAAAGTGTTTAGGGATTCATATAAACAAGGAATTCTTGAATAAAAATGTGATCTTGATATTCAGTGTATTTCTTTCTGTGTTGTTAACTCGAAATGAGGTTTTGAGCCCTTTGGTATTCCAGGTTGACTTTTGAATTGAAATTTCTTTTATATTTGCCTGTTGCGCATCCCTTCGTTACTTTATATCTATAATGAAAGGAAAACTATTAGAGGTTCATAATAATCACTTTTGGTATCACTGTGTAAATTGCTGTAACTACAAATGTGAATGAAGGCCGATTCAGTAAAATGCAAAGAGCAGTTCATTCAAAACGGTGGCAGGTCGTAATTCAGTTTGCAAACCGGAGTTTTTACTCTCGAAAAGAATCCCAAGGAACAGAATTAGAGTTACCCTCACAAACCACGTATAAACAGATACTTTACCTCATAGCACAGAGATGGCATCGTATCATAAGAAGTATCGATTGGGGAAAAACCAATAGAATATTGCAGAGCAACGTGTCGATGTCGATGATTCAAATATTCACTGTCTTACGATGAGTTTTCTACTTTTATAGCAGTGTGATTCACCTAGTGGTGATTTTGCAGTTTTTCAAATGCCGAGAGAGAATTAATCACGATTAACTGTCCTTCTCTACCTGAAACCTGCCTCATCTTTCGGGATTGACATGTATTATTCTGCAGATAAGGAAAATGCATGGCAGTTTCATAATCTGCATTACTACAACCCCAAGAAAACGTCGAGTCGAAGAAATCTAGATCGAGGAAAACATGACATCACAGATACTTCCATGAGACTGGAGATCTCAAATTTCCCAAGCAGTGGTTGAACTCAACATCCAACCTAAATTTCAAACTATAAGTGAAAAAATGGTGGTTAGAAGCTGAGATCATGAGAAACAAAATGATGACGTAATACTAAAACAGTGGTTGTGTATCGTGTGTGTTCCCACGTCAAGCGTCAAATGAATAATGAGACAAGGATGAAATTCTGTTACATGCTTTCTATTTTCTTTTTTATTCTTTTCGTTCGATTTCTTCGCCAGAGACTCTGGTACTATTGTTACACGCGCGCACCTAACCCGACCCAACTCAACCAAACCGATCGCAACTCAATCCAATTTCCGCGCCCCCCTTTCGAACCAGAAAAAACAAAACAAAGGAAAACAAAGAGCGAAAGAAATGAACGAATGCATACATACAAATTGATCCCGAAATTCTCAGTAATTATGGGGAGTATAAAGATAGGCAATTGTTATCACCATAAAATATATCAGGAGAGATACCGAAAAGAAAGTAATACAAGTATTGTACATCGAGTGTATATCTGGAGATTGAGAAGGGAAGCAAGGACGGTAGATTGAAACTCTTCTTTTTAATACTGTATATTATTTGTAGCATTTGATTGTGATGATTGTCATACCGGTTTGTGATGTCATACACAACTCTGCACCAGTAAGTAGTATCTACACACAGGGTGTTTTAACAATTTACTTGCTGGTGCTACAACATATTATTATACGTTTCATGGTTTTTCACAACCAAGTACTTTCCATTCTACTACTTCTATTTCTACTTCTTCTTCCTTTTACGTTCCAACTGATGCTATTATATAATGTCTAGTGATCATGACGTCTATTCCTCCAGTGACGAAGAAACTTTCAACCAAGGTAATTCTCAAAGATTTCATATCCAACTACCACAACGTCAACTAAATCTTCAGGAAATAAGAAAGCAAAACCATCGAAAGAAAAATACCAATATAGTTAAAGCTACTTCAAATTTGGCAAAAGCAACAACGAAAATTAATCGTAAGAATGTTAAGTTTCCTGATTCTTACATTCCAAGAGATCCACGTCAAAGCTTTGCACGATCCTCTTTAACATCTTCGTGTAATGAGTCATCTTCTGATGATCAAGATGATGCATTTGAAGTTGATAAATCAAGTTCGTATTTACAAAACCTACCGCAATTCAAATTCAATGATGAGAGCATTAGAAGCAAGAATATTGCACAGGAGGAAAGTAGCGATGATGAAGATCTTCTAGATGAAACTCGTACGGATTTCACAAACCTAAATCCGACACAACAGTTTTATCAAACTGATTCATCAGATGAGGAAGAAGCTAGTGTTCCAGTAGATCCGACTTCAGTAGATAGGCTTGCGTCAAATTCTTCAACGAGGTCGAAAGGGGAACTTCAAGATGCGCCTATTCCAACAAGAAATCAATCGATACTCTCAAATACATCAAATGAGACGAGTAGTTCGATTAAGAAAAACAGCGGAGGAATAAAAGGAATTCTTCGAAAAATGTCCTTAGCAGATAGTTCGCCAGCGGATAATTTTAATCAAGATATGTCGCATAGTGATACATTTTTAGGAAGAGTTTTGCAGTTGGGTAATAATCAAGGAATAAGCGGGGGCGGATTAGCTCCTGGTGCGTCAAGAGTCACTAGAGATCCATCAGACTTAGATGAAGAAATGAAAGTCGGATTTGCTGAAGAGGAAAACGATCGTGACGCAATTGAAATGCGGACCTTGAATTATGAGGATTTAAGTGAAGAAGCCAAACAGTTGATTCACCAGCACATCCCAGAAATGCATAGGGTAAATCATTCTCGCGATTCAAGTGCTCAAAATAGTGCAGATGTTACCCCAAGAATAAGTCCTACAGAAAGATTAATATCTGAAAAAGATGGAGAGACACATGAAGATGCTGATGATGCTGATGAAGGTGAAAGAAAAGGTAAGTCTGAAGACCGTAAAAAGCAAAATTCTTTTTATGCACCAAATCCAGATTTATTTATTCGTGGAGAAGATCAACCGCATTTTGAACCACCTAATGATTTCTTACAGGATTTTGATGGCGAATATATTGCTCCTCCGAAACAAGTCCAGGCTGGTGTCTTGTCCTCATTGTTAAGATTATACCAAAATCCCCAGGAGAGTAAATCTGGCAGCTCATTGAGTAGAACAGCTAGTGGTGCCACTTCATTAGATGATGGCTGGGATGAACATCAAAAGGCAACACTGCATTTGGACTTGACTAAAATAAAACAAGGTGTTAAAGATGCGCCTAAAGTTCCCAAGCATATGTTTAAGGCAGCAAGTAAAGCAGCAAGCAAATTCAAAGGTAAAGATTCCAACTATAACACAACGTCATTTGAAACACCAGGAGGTAGTAGCTCATCTGATATAGATGATGAAAAATATGAAAATCCAGAAAATAATACAGGTCTACCATCTTTTCAAAATGCCAGACCGAAAGTTCCAAAGAAAAAATCAGCTGAACCAGGAATAAAACTAAAGAAGTTGAAGCATAATAAACGAGCAGAAAGATTTAGAATAACTGTTCATATTGCCGATATCTTACAACGTCAAAGGTTTATAATGAATATGTGTAGAGCACTAATGTTATTTGGAGCTCCCACTCATCGGTTAGAAGAGTATATGGTTATGACAAGTCGAGTATTGGAAATTGATGGACAATTTATGTATTTCCCCGGATGTATGTTGATATCATTTGGTGATGCTGCAACCAGAACTTCCGAACTTCATTTAGTCAGATGTGCTCAAGGACTAAATTTGGGTAAATTAGCAGATACGCACAAGATTTATAAAGCAGTTATTCACGATTTAATTGGCGTTGAAGATGCCCTGAAAAAACTAGATGACTTGTTAAACGAGAAAAACCTATATCCCCCTTGGTTATGTGTGTTTTTTTATGGGTTAGGATCATTGGCAGTTACACCTTTTGCTTTTCATGGCAGTTGGATTGATTTACCTATCTCATTTGGAGTGGGGTTATGTGTGGGATATTTGCAATTTTATGTATCTTCAATGTCTCATTTGTATTCATCGGTGTTTGAAGTTTCTGCAGCAATCGTAGTTGCATTCATATCAAGAGGTATTGGATCAATCAGATCAGGTAATCTATTTTGTTTTTCGGCAATAACTCAAGGTAGTTTAGCATTGATTTTACCTGGGTATATTATATTATGTGGCTCATTAGAATTGCAATCGAGAAACCTTGTTGCTGGATCAGTTCGTATGTTTTATGCCATTATTTATTCATTATTTTTAGGCTTTGGTATTACTTTAGGGTCGGCATTGTATGGGTGGGTAGATAAAAATGCAACGTCAGCCAATTCCTGTAGTAGCGGCCATACAATGGATGATAAATTCAGGATCTTGTTTGTTCCTTTATTTGCCTTATGTTTAGGGTTAATTAACCAAGCAAGATGGAGACAATTACCAATAATGATCATAATTGCAGGCGTAAGTTATATAGGAACTTATTTTGCTGGTAAACACTTTTCACAAGTCACCGAATTTACAGCATGCATTGGAGCATTTATTGTTGGTATATTAGGAAATCTTTATTCCAGAATTTGGAAAGGTATGGCAGTATCAGCAATGTTGCCGGCTATATTCGTGCAGGTTCCATCTGGTATCGCATCGAAATCGTCATTGATTTCGGGTATACAAACAGCAGATCAAATTACTAATAAGAACGGTACAACTACAGAACTTACTGATAGCGATAGAGCGAGTTCATTGAGTTTTGGTGCTACTATGGTTGAGGTTTCAATTGGTATCAGTGTAGGATTGTACGCCGCCGCATTGGTGGTTTATCCGTTTGGTAAGAAAAGAACAGGGTTATTTACGTTATAGAGAAGTATTAGGGTGCATCCAAAGCCGATTCTACAGAGCTATTGCCACGAAAGACGATAAAAAATTTAGTTAAAACAATTGTTAGGATTCGTTAGAGGCAAATAGAGATATACAATATACACCTATATAGAGTAAACTAGTTTTAGTGGAGCGCAAAAAAAGTGGAGCTCGAAACAATAAAATATACGCATAACCAGCACACTCAAACCAGTAGCTATTCTATACTATTGTACAAATGCTTCAACAACGCCAGATATCAAAACTCCTAACAAAAGCACTCTCCCCCATGCCCTCGATCACCCCAACTTCCACATCCCTCCTATCCCCTGCTGGCATCCCCCTAATCACCGTCGCTGCTACCCCGATGCCCAACGACAAGATGTACTCGTTGATAGCGCACAATGCGCTCAGCGCAGAGCAGCCACGAGGACAATGGACGATTGTTGTGTTTGATAATAATGTCAAGGGCTTAATTGAGCGCGTAGGGCACGGAGACATGTGCGTTGTATTGTTCTACGCGGGCGACGATGCCGTTGCCAAATTGAAGGTCGATGCGTTGTTGTGTGCCTTGAATGCGGGTCTCCAGGGATTCGAGGAATAAACCAGTAAACCAAAAAATGCGGTGGGTGGTTCTGGAACGTGTGTGAATGTTAACGGATTGGTCCACGGAGAAAGACTATTGGTTCCGAGGAGTAACTTGAAGACATGCTATCTAGATGGTATGTGTTGGGGGATGGATGCTCTGTAATCCGAGTTTGGAAGGTTACGAAGAAACTGATATGCATATGTGTGTTTGAAGGGACAAGGTGAAATGAATGTATTAATTCATTGAATGAAAGACTACACCTCTAGGTCATGGACTAGATGTACTCGAATTAACGATACTAGAGGAGTAATAGATTTGATTACTTTCTTTATTAAACAGAATTGGGAGAAGTATATAATATATGAAAATATATGTATATGTAAAAAAATATGCAATAAGAGTTAGAGTTGTGATAGTTTCATCATTTCTTCAACAGCACTTGAATACCCTAGTGATAATTAATAACCAAATTAACCAGATATAACGTAAAAATATACAAATAAAAATTTATGACCTAATGACCAAATAGTAAGAAATAAAGATAGAAGGGGTATGGAAGTAGAAGGAGGCAAATGAAGAGAAATTGGGTATGATTAATGTGTTGTGAAAAGATCAAAGGGTGTTTCGAGTATTTTTGGGATATATTTGTGTTTGTACTTGTGCTTGTGCTTGTGCTTCCGTTTGCGTTTGCGTTTGCGTTCGTTGATTAAGGGATTATGTGGTTCTATTTTCCACCCATATCTTCATCTTCCTCTTCCTCTTCTTCTTCATCATCATCTTCATGATCATCCATATCATCCATTAAACTCTCTTCATCAAAACTTTCTTCCTCTTCACTTTCATACCAAAAGTCCTCGTCAACGGGTTCATCAATCATATCTTTATTTTTGATGTTTGAATTGGCATAAGCATTATTTTCATTATCAGGCATCACGAAATCATCGGGAATGTCTGCTTTTGATCTCTCGACTTCCTTCAAGACTTTTCTCTTGTACTCGGGGAAATTTTTTCTAAATTCAACTGAAGCATCAATGTTAGCTGGTGAGTTACCGTTTGGGTCATCCAACAAGGATATAATTGAAATCAAAACACTTTCCACCGTTTGAGCAGGGGACCACGTTTCGCTTTCCGGCTCGTCGTTTGTTGGATCGCCCCCTTGGTGCAAGATGGAGATACATAATCTACCATCACGATAAACATTTGGATGATATATTGCAGGCGTAAATCTAAAACTTGGTGGAGAAAACGGAAAATCGTTAGGGAACCTCATTTGTCCTTTAAAATAACCTCCGTGATACAAACTATCTGGATTCAACACCATGACTCCGATGTTCCATAAAAAGATGTTGTCATCATCTAACTCAATATGGAATGATGGAATAGCTTTTTTTGGATCAGTTAAATCTTTAAATTGTCGTTGTAAAATTGCAGCTGCTGATTTTGAACTCATGTGGACTAGATGGGATAGTAGAAAGGTTTATTTGTTTAACAGTATTAGTTTGATAAAGATAAGCTTAATACTAACTCCTGGTGGTATTGAATGTGTCTGTGAATAGATGTATAATGAATATGTGGATGGATTACAGTACTTTGATAAATAATCTTCTTCTTGTGGAAAGGGAAAAAAAGAAGGAAAATTACAGTGAGTTGACTAAGTAAGTATGGGTATACAGTAAAAATGTGTCAAATGTGGTAAGAGTGCTAATGTATTTGATTAGTTAGAAAGCTAGTCACTTTTTAAGTGTTAGTTGTTGTTAGTCTTGACAACAAGATAGTTTAATGATAGTTTTGGCAGGAGATAATTTGCTGTGGTTTTCACTTCGTGCAGTGGTACATATGGATTACTGATCACCTGCCAACAGGAAACAATTTTCTAGCCGGGTAAACAGACAAAAGCTCAACTACAAAAAAGAAATTCTACTGCCTCAGACACACATCCATGCATACATACACACATATATGCAGATACAATAATCAGCACAGAGGTGCGTAGTTGCCGCCAACTGCCCTGCGCTGGTTTGGGCATCATTTTTTTGCATTTCAATTTCGGTGTCTTTTGCTTTATTTATAATAATCCAACATATCATATCATTGAATATTACACCATATCAAATAATGGATGAATATCAGACATATTACGGAACACAAGAGTGAATGTAGTATTTCATATCAAAATAAGAATCTGTCTAGGAGTTATTGCCAGACCGTGTAAGGTTCTGTAGTAGTTACTAGTTTGATTAAAGTGGTTACCATAGACTTTGAATACACGAAATTTGTCTTTTAATGTACTTTCTCGTTTAGTTACTTTCCTTTTTATGGGGCAGTAAATGATAGGGTAACGTGCCGCAATTTCTTTTTCTTTCCACAATTTTGTTTCCGTAGATTTCTTGAATTTTATTTCTTTTTTTTTGCAGCTTTTCACTCAGTTTGTTTGTTTTTCTTTCTCGAGGTTGCTGAGTTTCAACCAAGTTTACCAAACCCAGCAGCCTACTCGTTGCACAAGTGTCACAGATTACTAACCGATCCTTTTTCTGACTTATACCTAGATGCTACGGTATTTATAGCTCTTTGTTTTGTTGTTTAGTTTCAAAATGCAGTGACTATAAGATGACTAGCGCTTGTGAGCTTGTTTATATTTTATCCGAGTCCAACTCTTTAGCTCTATCTCGCTTCAGGATTTCGAATAAGTTCATTGATCTAGTTTTGTTTTTGGTTCATGGTGTTTTACTTTAGGAGTGTTCAATTATCGTGCCGTCATAACCTAGTTTGTTGTGTGCCTCCGCTGTTGTCTCCGAAGTCGCTATCTAAAAAATAAAAAGAAAAAGACAATTCCCGTTTATACGCAGGAACACTTACAAACAAACCTCTTATGCTTATTCCTATAAAACGCAATACAATACCATGTAGTATCATATAATATTGTACATCCATCCGTGACTCAATCTGTTTCGTGTGGCCTGTGAATAAATAAGAAACCAGCACCCTGCAACGCAATATCCCAGTTACTATATCAGCAACAATGTTTAATAAACAAGGAATGCCCACGTCTAGATCAATGCGACTAAAACCTAGGTCTAGATCAACACTACTACTACGTAGATACGCGACAACAAACCAAACGTATTATCAACTACTCGAACTATCGCCAAAGGCTTCCATCAAGGAAATTAAGCTACAGTTCAAGAAACTATCAAAGAAATACCATCCTGATCTCAACCAGCAACTATCGCGGGACGAAAAAGAATCGCTCAATCAGAAATACGTTGCCATGGTCAGCGCATATGGCGTGCTCAAGGACGTCAAACGAAAAAGAGCGTACGATCAAAGCATAGGTATCAGCCCTGGCGGGCTGAAACGTGAATGGGAAAACCGGTACTACGGCGAGGCTAAATACTATTCGAGATCAGGCATGGCAGGGCACGGCGACACGTCAAGCTCGAGCTACACAGCGTCGGGGTTGAACACGAAGCGGCATAAAGTGAAATACCATAATGACTTGCGGAACCAGTCGCGCTTCCTGGGCGAGCACATTCACTACGGCGGCCGGTACGACGTACCGCATTTCGACTATGATAAGCATTTACATCGGAACTTGAAGTTTGAGCAACGCATAATTGATAAGCATATGGACGCGGAAACGAGAAATAAAATAATTCAGCAGTTAACGAAAAGCGGGGAGAAGATAAGTGAGGAGTTGAAGACCAAACATCTTTTGAGACACGTCAACTCTCTCCGAGGAGCGAGTGGAGGTGGAGCCGGTAGAGGCGTGAGGGAAGGCAACTATTCAAATGTCAAGTACGGAGAAAGTGCAACTTATCGTGGTGAATCAACGTACCTGAACATTTATCGAAAGCCAGTTCATGACGATTCTTCGGTGTTCAGGAGATTTGCAATACTTGGTGGTGCAGCATCTTCACTATTCATCTTGTATAAAGTGATATTTTAAAGATAGAGAGAGTATGTGTGTGAGCGAGAGAGAGAGAGACAGAGAGAAAGAACCATACGTATGCATATATGTTTTTATGTATGCATGTATGAATTAATGAAGCTCAAATAATGTTAATTTCTTAGTTAGTGTATTTCTTAATGTACTCTTAATTAATGTTATCGATTGATATAAAACTATAAAAATTAGATAGGAAATTTAATGTCCTCGTCACCTCTATTTCCAATGCAATAATAATCTTCACACACTTTTTACAGATAATCTTTTTGATGATCCTTACATGCCTCTATGGATCAACCTTTTTATCCCACACTTTATCTTTATCGAAAAACTCTTTTATTTCACTCTCTAACGATCAACTTCACCAAAGACTAAATCCATAGTACCAATTATGGCAACAGCATCAGCCAATAAACTACCTCTAGAAATATGATCAAAGGCCCCTAAATGAGCAAAACCTGGTGCTCTAATCTTACATCTATATGGTCTTTCGCTACCGTCTGATACCACATATACTGCCATTTCACCTTTTGGAGCTTCAATTGCGGTATATGTTTCACCAGCAGGAACAGCATAACCTTTAGTAAACAAAAGGAAATGATGGATTAAAGCTTCCATATCTTCTTTCATCAATGATCTTGCTGGTGGAGAAATCTTGTAATCTTCAACTTTAACTGGACCTTCAGGAATATCATTTATACATTGGAAAATGATCCTTAATGATTGTCTAAATTCAGCCATTCTAATTAAATAACGGTCATAACAATCACCGTTTAAACCAACGGCAACATCGAAATCAACTAAGTCATAAGCATCATAAGGCTGATTTTTACGAATGTCAAATGGTATACCTGAACCTCTCAACATTACCCCCGATAATGAATAATTTAAAGCATCTTCTGCACTTACTACCCCAACACCAACGGTACGCTCTTTCCAAATACGGTTATCAGTACACAATTCTTCAATTTCATCGATTCTATCACCAAATTGAGTAGCCCACATGTAAATGTCATCTAATAAACCACTAGGCAAATCTTGGGAGACACCACCGGGCCTAACGTAAGCACTATGTAATCTTGCACCGGAAACACGTTCATAAAACTCCATCAATTTTTCACGCTCTTCAAACCCCCACAAGAATGGCGTTAAACCACCAACATCCATAATATGAGTTAAGACCGACATACAATGATTCAAGACCCTAGTGATTTCCCCAAATAAAGTACGGATATACTTTGCTCTCAAAGGAACTTCAACATTCAACAACTTCTCGACGGCTAGTGCGAACACCTGTTCGTTGGTCATCATAGAGACATAATCCAATCTATCAAAATAAGGCAATGCTTGCATGTAAGTTTTGGATTCAATCAATTTTTCAGTGCCTCTATGTAATAAACCAACGTGCGGATCACTACGGACAATTTCTTCACCGTGCAACTCCAAAATCAACCTCAAGACACCGTGGGCGGCAGGGTGCTGGGGCCCAAAGTTTATGGTGAAATGACGAATCTTGGTATTTTGTTTGCTTACTTTCTTGACATCGTCTGACCTGTCCCACGTCAAGTTCACCTCATCCAAAAACTCAGTGAATGTAGTTGGCTGAAACACGGTCCCTGGTTTCGAGTACTTTTGAGGATGTCTGCCCAAGGGTGTTAACGCTTCTTCAGGCTGTGATTGAGTAGATTGAGAGTTTGAAGATGCATATGTTCTCAAAGAATGCTTTATGAATTGACTAGATGTTCTGAGTGTTTGTGATATTCTGCCCGCTCTCAACATGATTTGTCAATGGGTGTCTATATGTATATGGTGATAATGAATAAATAAGAATAGGGAAGGGTTATTGCGGTATTGGTTAAATGCTGTGCTAATTAAAGCTCAAAGCTATTCTCTTATTTTTTTTGGTTTTTTCCAAATAATGCCTTTTGTTTGATTAGTTGATTGTTGTTTAGTATTGGCAGTAGCACTAAGAAAAAGTTGAAAAGAATTGGATTAGCCTGTAACCTATATGCAGTCCACCAAAGAGGTAATCCCTAAATAAAATAGTTTTATTGGTTAGAATAATCGTACAAATATACACGACCACAAAAATTGTCTGTTCTCATAGCACTTCCAATCAACCAGTATTCAAAGGCAATGTTGTATCTGATGAGAATAGTGTGATAGCTGTGTCACGGAAGTTACAGTGATTAATACATTTCTTACTTGATGGATACAAACTGAAGGAGAAATGAAGAGGCAGACAGTATTTGTGGGTTAAGTTTTTTCATACCGTTTTGAATTCATCTCTAGATAGCCTAGCCAAACAACATATTCAGGTAGGTCTCCTCCCTCTGACCATATGAACCTTTAAAGTAGTCAAGTATACCACTCATTATGCATTATTGTTAGTTGTGCGGTAGAATTTATTGCTGTGCAGCGAATTTATCTTCTTTTTTTAGTCTTTATTGCATCTTTTTACTAGAATAAGTGTTTATGGAGTGTTGCAAAAGATATCTGCAATACTAGACTCTCCGACTTGGTAAATATATTATTACTAACAACCACGCCTTTTGACTTTGGAACAAAGCCGATTTGCAAAATAACTTGACAATAGTCTTGATGTGCTCAGGTCATTGTCGCTTGGATTCGGATGTGCTGCGAAGCTTTAGGACGTCCAGTGCAAACTCATCCACTTCCGTGTTTCTACCGCCAACGAAAGAACACCTCAATTTGTACATTTAACATTTGAAGAACAAGATGAACTAGTCAATGCCTGATATTTCCTCAATTACTGACTATAAGCCTACAGCTTTTGCTAGTCGCTGAGTAGTATTTGGAAATCTTGTAAACTAAACTGCTCAAATTGTGAGCATTTGATTATTGAGTTGATGCAGGTTGTTGAGCTGATGGAGGTCTTTATGTATTTTATCTGCTAACAACTTCGAAAGCTGCAACTTTTTTGCAACATAAAATTCGGAATGGAATCATCTTCAATCATTTACTAGTGAATTCTTCTCAATGCATTTTGATAAAGTCAATCTTAATTGGTGCATCGGATTAATTAGGGTAATCATTCTACAAAATCAGTACATCACAACAATACAACTGATTAGAGCATCAGATTAAATAGCGTGTTCAGCATTCCAACAAGAAATCAGTATATACCAACAGCATAATTGCAGTTTTGGTTAATGCTAATTGAATAGAGGAAACTGACAATGACTTTTGCACTCACAACAGTTTATATTTCAAGGGTGGAGAAAAGAAAGGAACAATAATAATAGAAGAACGCGTACCACACTTACTTGCTTCATCACGTGACAAAGCTTATGTTATTCTTTCTGTGAAAGAAATAGGTGGTTTTTTTTTTGTTTTTTTTTGTTTTTTTCTTTCCTTTTTATTTCTACTCTTCTTTCACCTTGCAATATTATTATCAGATTTCACTTGTCTTTTTTTTACAACCAAATAATAGTGACATCAAGAGGATTTCCCACTTCCTATTTTATATCACTACCAGACTCTTCCCACATAGAACTAGACAATATAAGAAATATAGACACCATCAATGAATACTACTAGTCATCAACAGCGTTATCAACATCACCACCAACAGCAACCACAACCAATACCTAGCCAAATAATATCTACACCACCACCACCACCAACGGCCGCATTTAAGAGAAGAAATGATGATAGTATAGAGGATTTCAAAAAGATAAAAAATATAACGACAGAAGATATACTGAAAAACGCATCAGAATGGCCTCAATTCATACATCCAGACGGAGGAATTATAAAAATAACCCCCTGGGGTTCTCTAAGACAATTTGTTGACCCAATTACAAACGAAACTGTTACGAAATTTGAAGATTCGACATTTGAAGATTACTCCTTCAAGTCGGAGAGTGTAGAGAGAATCTACGTTACTCCAGACACCCCACAATCTTTGTATGCTGTGCAACAACAGTCGCGTTTGAAGTTGAGTCCTGGTGACGAGGCGGAGGGATATGTTGTTGATGGGTATGCGATGGAGGAAAAACCAGAGCAGTTTCAACAAGAACACGAAAACTATTTTGGCATGAATGGGGAACAGATGGAAGAATTTGATTGCAGTTTTACTTCAGAGGATGATAAGATGATGTAAGTGAATTACCAGGTAGATGCTTATTCAGTTTATTGAGTTTATTCAGTTTATTCGATTTTTATGTAATAATTGTATTATTGCAAAATTGTACATGTATACTAGAGAGTAATAAAAGTTCACAGTTTTTTCACGCTCGACCTCTTGCACATACTCACACAGAACGTTCATTTTACGGAATTCTCTATTTTTATGAAATAAAATCTGTTCATTAATTTATACAAACGTATATAAAGCGTGCCACAAGCACCTACTCTTAGTTAGCATCTTTTTCCAAAGGTGTCAATCTCAAATATGGTTTGATAATTCTGAATTTAGGAAACAACGTCTTGGCTTCTTCATTAGAAACAGTAGGATGAACAATTACATCATCGCCAGGAACCCAGTTGATTGGTGTGGTAACCTTATATTTATCACCAGTCTGTAACGAATCAACCACTCTTAAGACCTCAGCCGTGTTTCTACCAGTTGATGCAGGATAACTCAAAATCAATCTAATCTTCTTGCTAGGATCAATTATGAACACAGAACGGATAGTGAATTGAACCCCCTTATCATCAACATTGGTGGCATCTTGATAATCAATCATGTCATACAAGTGGGCAACTTTTCTTTCTGGGTCAGCAACAATAGGGAAGGACAACTTGGAACCGGTGACTTCGTCGATATCCTTAATCCATGCTTTATGCGAGTCGGAGTTGTTGGCGGACAATCCAATCAACTTCACGTTTCTCTTGGCAAATTCCGGCTCCAATTTGGCAAAGGCACCCAATTCCGTGGTACATACTGGTGTGAAGTCGTCGGGGTGTGAGAATAAAATCGCCCACGAGTCCCCAATGTATTCGTGAAAAGAAATTGGTCCGTTAGAAGTTTCAGCCTGAAAATCTGGGGCAGTGGAACCTAATCTGAGTGCCTTGTGTTCGGACATCTTGTCAATTGATATTATGTTATAAGTTACAACAGAAAGAAGAGAGAAACCAAAAAAAAGACAGCAATACAAATATGGGTTTCAAATTTAAGTTAATTTGGTCTGGCTTTATATTTTCCAAAATTGTGGATAACCCTTAAAATGTATAGCTTTCTATTGTTACTGTGCCCAGCGCAACACACATAACTCACACAGAAATAAACTCCAGAATTATTACAAGTCACGTGGAATGGCTACAAGCATAATAACCCGCTATTTATATTTGGTTTAATCGGCACAACTACAATACACCATTATTTTCACTTGTTTGATATGTATAATATGCATTCGCTTCTATCTAACTACCAATTCATTATCGTCACTATCATCTACATCAACACCATAGTCAACCAATGTTTCCCCCATATCATTGTACCATTGATTCCGCTCGACATTTGACCTCGGATCCAATCGTTTGCGTAATTCCAGATAATTTTTTATGCTTCGTAATTCTTCATCTGTTGGCTTTGATGACACCGTGATTTCTTGGTGTCCTCCATCTGGTGGCCATGGTAAATTTAATTGATCATCTTCTTTGTATTCTTGCGATACTTCTGGTTTATGACCTACAGAGTTAGGCTTTGCAATTGGAATTAGCCAAAACCAAGGGTATCCTAAGGAACTTGTTATGTTTTTCAATATCCCTAAATCGTAAGGAAATATCAAGTCGTCAATTGTGAAATTCTTGGGCACTGCCGACTCATAATCATCATTATTAGCCTCTTCTTCGCTATCCGGATTGAAATTCTCAAATTCTTCTCCCCCTTCTTCCTGTTCTTGTTCTTTATGACCATTTGTCCATGTGGACAATTTAGGCAATTTTTTCCCATGCAATGCTTCATAATTCCAACTAATCAGCTTCCACAACCGATCACTACGAAACTGACTCTCTATTCTTTCCCACTCCCATATCTCAATCTGAGTCATCCCCTTACATATATTGATGAAGCATCGCAAGAACAAAACAGTGATGCTGGCCAAGACAAAGAAATCTATGGGTGTAAAGAATGTAACCGCAGTCAACTCCCATTTATCAACTAGATAACTAGGCAAGTTAGCGTCCTGGTAATACGCCCCTATTCTATAGCACAACTGCACAAACAAGTACCCAGTTCCCAAAATCACCCAAGCGAGGAACCGCATGAAGTGCGGGAGATTATTGTGTCCTATGCAGTTCAAAGTCCAAGGACAGTGATGATCCATGTACATCACACAGGCGTTGCACTTGGAGCAATGGTGCGTCCGAGGCGGCTTATAATTGTTGCATTTCTTGCAGAATCGCTTCCACTCGCCCTTGGCCGGGGTATATTTCGGGGGCCTACCTGGAGAGGTGAAAATTGCCAATATGTACGATACCCAAATCATGGTTACTATTGCTTCGTATACGATTTGTTGGCGGAAAGTGAGATGATGCTGTAGAATGAAGAAATGGGACCCATATGCTATGGTAGCTATTAGTACACAGGGTATGATCACGCCGAGTATGGGCCATTTGAATTGTACGGCCATTTTGAGGCAGTTGTTGGTTGCAAGAAAGTCTGAGGATATATATTGTACTGAGATTTTTATTAGTAAACTGTGTATTGTTTTTTTTCCAACGACAAAGCAAAAAATCTATGCTTGACAGAAGGAAAAAAAAATGAGTGGCAATATATATGTACCGATACTCCTTTTAGCTACGACAACTTTTCATTCATCTTCGTTCCAATTGAAGATTCTGACATATTACAATAATAGATAAAAGCTTGTACAATGGTATGTCTCACCAGAAATTGTCTTTTGGGCGTGGTCTTATTTACTAACTCGAGGAATAGACCTCTATTGGTACTGGATATGATTTATCCAATAGTGTTTTCTCACCAGGTATGTACAATCAACAGGAGTCTCCAGTTGAGCTGAGAATTCATACTAACTGTAGTTTCAGATGGAAGAAATTTCCAAGTTGAATATGCAATGAAAGCAGTTGAAAATGGGGGAACATCAATTGGCATCAAATGTAAAGATGGAATAGTATTGGCTGTTGAAAAGATCATAAATTCAAAGTTACTAGTTCCTAATAAAAACAAAAGAATTCAAACCGTGGATAGACACATCGGTGCCGTGTATTCGGGATTGTTACCTGACGGTCGCCATTTTGTCAATAGATGTCGTGATGAAGCACAATCTTTTAAGTCGATTTATAAATGTCCAATGCCAGTACCTAATTTAATGGATAGAATGGGAATATACGTACAAAACTATACATGTTACAATTCTGTCAGACCTTTTGGTGTCGTATCGATCGTTGGTGGAGTTGATGATAACGGCCCCCATTTATATATGATTGAACCAAGCGGTACTTGTTGGGGATATAGTGGGGCTGCCACCGGTAAAGGTAGACAAAGTGCTAAATCAGAATTGGAGAAGTTGAATTACGAAGAGTTAAGTGTGAAAGAGGCCATAAGACATGCCGCAAAAATTATTAATTTAGCTCATGAAGATAATAAGGATAAGGATTATGAATTGGAAATCTCGTGGTGTAGTAAAGAACATAGTGGTGGTAAACATGAATTTATCCCTGATGATCTTTTAGAAGATGCTAAGAAATATGCTGAAGAAGATGACGAAGAAGAGGGAGATGAAGATGAAGAAATGGCATCATAAAGAACTTTCAAATAGGTGTGTTATAATAAAAGCAGAACCGTAGAAACTACATTATCTTCTGCATTTTCTTTATTGACCGCTTTTTTCAGTGCCTCTGTTGTTTCTAACATTTGATATCAACAAAACCATGATTGATGAATGTATTCTTCGTGGGAATGTGTTTGTCGTATCAATTGATCGACTTGGTTCGTTTACTGTACAACGCGATATGGCTTTACAACCAAATCGTTCATGCAGCGGAAACCAAAAAAAGCACGCACAATACAAAAAGGTAAACAAAAGATTCAGACATTCCCCAAACCAAGCTGAAACATAAAGCAAGTCAGTGACTGCTTCAATTAGTATATATCATCATTATGTCGGATATATTTGGCTCCACAGTAGATTCAAATGAATCTCAGCTGAATATAATATTTAAAGAGCCACAAGACTTAAGTATGGTTCTAATAAACCAAGATCCACCATCCACAATACACTCAGATTCTTCGTCTAAACAATCTTCGAGTCCTTTCATATCCCATCCAAGCTCCCCCACGGACGAAATCAATACGCAATTGGATGCAAGTATATCAAGTTTACAAAAGTCACTAAATGAGTTGAAATTAAGGAGTGATGTCACTACTACGCTACGCAACTCTACTATTGACATCGATGCAAGTACAAAACATACCATAGATCAAGATCTAAGGTTTGATAGGACTCCAAACAAGTTGAAAAATATATCTCCATGGAGAAAATTCCGACCTGTTTCATTTACACCCGAACGTAACTCTATTTTCCATAATAAGCCAGATTTAAAATTTGGATCAGATGTTGCAACCTCAAGCCGAGAGGAAGAATTAAGCAAACACATAGTCAATTACAAGATCCAGCTCAGGTTGATGAAAAACTTTTTGCTCGAATTAATAGATAAGAATAATATAGATCCTAATGAATTTCAAATGATTTTGAATTCAAGTTCTGCGTCACATGCATCTACTTTGGAGATTGAGCATCAGAATTTACAAATCGAGTATGATGAAATATTTAAGTTGAATAAAGACTTGTATGAAAATTTGGAAAAATTTCAGCATCAAATTAATGACCAAGAGAAGCAATTAAATAATTTGCATGATTTCATCGAGAGTATTAAAACAATTGTTGATGAGCTTATCAAAATCTTAATTGATAACGAAGGAACAAGTAGCGCTAGCCATGAGGCGTTGACGAAATGTTTAAATTCACCATTGGAAGTCAAGTTGAATGTGTTGAAATTAGAATTAATAACCAGATTGGAAAATCATACGGCATTACCGACACCTCCTGCTTCAGATAATGGGAAGGACGAAATCGAAAATTATGTACATACGATAGAGGATTTAATCAATACGGTAGAAGCTTTGGAAAGGCAATATAATGAGCAGAAACTGCAACGTGAAAAGTTGGAAACCGAGTTACAGTTGCAAATTGAAGAATCAAACGAAATCAAAAATAGCTTTCAACTCATGTCTTCGAAATTCAATCAATTGCGCGAGTCAATAGATGACGATTCTAAATTGAAAGCCCAAAACGAGCAGTTTAAACTCAAAATAAATGAGTACGAACAAATAGTTAGAGATTTACAAAAAGAAGTTCATCAATTCAATGAATATACGGGAAATTTTTCCAAAGTGCCGAATCGAAGCTTGAGTGTTCATGAATCGAGTTTAGTGACAGAGTATCTTGATTTGCAAAACGCATATTCGGGTATATTGGAAGAATTGAATCATTTAAGACATGTGCATACAACTTCTCAGAAGGCGTCCCAGGAAAAGATAAATAATTTGTCTACCAAGTTACATGAAAAATCAGTAGAGTTACGAAATCAATTGGATAGGCAGGAGAAGCTAAGAATCGAATTAGATAGTTCCTTAGCTAAGCAAAGAAAATTTAACGCGGAAAGAATTCAAATTTCATACACGAATGATTTCTTGAAGAAAGAAAACGAATCGCTACAAAGTAAGATTGCAAAATTGACTGATTTAATGACGATAACTATGAATGGTAATAGTACAAATTCAGAAGCAGTACTTAAAAAAGTATCCATCCTAGAATTTCAATATAAGGATCTTCTATCTTTTGACCTTAACGAGTTCAACAAATTAATTACATCATATAATAAAATTGCTGATGATAAATCGCTACATGATCCGAAAATAAAATTTGAAAAATTGACAAAACGAGTGAGCGGAATGCAAAATGGGAATTACGATGATATAATGTATATTCGTGAGAAGCACAAATCTATATTTGAGTATTTTATAAGAGCTACTGATATGCTAGTAAATGATCACGTTCGATTGCTTTTGAAGGAAAATGAAAATAAAGAGGTTGCAGGGTTGCAAAAGCAGATTGAAAAGTTGACTGAGGAGAACAAGGTAATTACACAGCAAATACAGGAAATGAGTAAAAATGATGTGGAAGAAGATTCTGCATCTCCCATATCAAAACTTAGATTGAATGATTTGAGAATTAAATGGAAGGCAGAAAGAGAAAGAAGAATTTTGGAAGATCAAGAAGCTAAAAGAAGATTTGAAGAATTGGAACTGGAAATACTGCGGTTGAATCAATTGCTTGAAGAAACATAACTTTATGAATATTTATGGCAGTAATACATCAGCTCGTCTGATAATAGGCTCTCCCTCTACTCAAGATCTCTTGAAGTTGATCTCGCATCCAAACATCAACGGTGAAAATTTTTTTTTCTCTCTAAGTAAATTGTTCAATACATCAAGTTTTTTTCATCTTCACAACAAGAATACATCCTTCTACTACGTCTATAATGTCAATTAACGAAGAAGAATACCTTCAACTTGAAAAAGAAATCAAGTTGGATGATATTGATTTCTCCGATTTAGAAGAAAAATATGAAGTTGATGTCGGTTTAGATAACTATGTAATTGTTGATGGAGCTCCAATCGCCCCAGAAGCTAAAGTCCCAGTATTAATCAAAGTTTTACGTAAATTATTCAGTTCAGCTGGGGAAATTGTTGAAGGCGACGAAGGTGTTTATATGCCTTTAGAAAGCGGTAAGTCCAAAGGATATCTTTTCATTCAATTTAAAACGGTCGGGGGTGCTGATACTGCGATTAAAAAATTACATGGTAAGAAGTTAGATCAAAACCATAGATTATTAGTCAATAAGTTGTCAGATATCGAGAAATATGGAGCAGAAGGTGCTGTTAGTCAAGAATTCATCGAACCTGAAGTAGAATCATTTAAATCTCATGGATATTTGAAATCTTGGTTGCAAGATGAGCAAGGTAAAGATCAAATTGTATTACATTTTAGTGAGAATGTAGGAGTCTATTGGAACAAAAAATCGGCTGATCCCGAACCTGTTATTGAACCAAGAAAAGGCTTCACTTCAAAATATGCCAAGTTTTCACCAAAAGGTACATACTTATTTTCAATTCATCCTCAAGGTGTGCAATCATGGGGTGGATCGGAATTCAAGAGCATGAAAAGATTTTTCCATAACCAAGTTAGATTAATTGATTTTTCACCAAATGAAAAATATATGGTTACTTTATCACCAGTAGCTATTTCATTACCAGATTCAGCCGCAGATCGTGCTCAATTCCCCTTTGGTCCAGAAAGTGAGGGTCATAAATTGGTTATTTGGGATATGATCACTAGTGAACCGGTTAGAACATTTGCGTTGCCGCCACATTTAGAAGGTCAAAAGGAAATGCCGTGGCCATTAGTTAAATGGTCTTTTGATGACAAATATTGTGCTCGTCAAGGTCCTGATGCTTTAGCCATTTATGAAACACCTTCCTTTCAATTGTTGGAAAAGAAATTGGTTAAAGTTGATGGTATTCAAGATTTTGAATGGGCTCCTACTGGGGTAAAACTCGATAATAGTAAAGTTGAAGGAGGCGAACATGTGTTATCTTATTGGACACCAGAATCTTCAAACCAAACTGCAAGAGTAGCACTTATGCAAATTCCATCAAGAAAGGTTTTAAGAACTGTTAACTTGTTTCAAGTTAGTGATTGTAAAATGCATTGGCAAAGCGAAGGTAAATTGTTATGTGTTAAAGTTGATAGACATACTAAGTCCGGTAAAACATTATTTTCGAATTTAGAATTTTTCAAAATCACCGAAAGAGATATCCCCGTTGAAAAATTGGAATTAAAAGATGTCGTAGTGAATTTCGCATGGGAACCGAACGCGGAAAGATTCATTACCATAAGTAGATTAGATGATGGTAATCCAAATCCTGCTATTCCTAAAAATACAATCACATTCTACGCACCAGAAGTTGCAAAGAGTAAAAATTCATTAAGTAGATTTAAAGCATATGACATGATCCAAAACAAGCATTCAAATACAGTTGTTTGGTCACCAAGAGGTAGATATGTTGTTGTTGCTACAATTTCGAGAAGTTCTGGAGAAATTGAATTTTTCGATGTATCTTTCGATGATGATTCAGCAAAGAAAAATGCCCCAGCCAATGTTAAACTATTGAAAACTGATAAATTTGCGGGAATGACTAATATTTCATGGGATCCTTCTGGTAGATTTGTTGCTGCATGGTCATCTTCATGGTTGCATGCGATTGATAATGGGTATAGATTATACGAATTCACAGGTAATTTGTTAAGAGATGATTCAATTGACCAATTCAAAGATTTTGTATGGAGACCAAGACCTGAATCATTATTAACCAACTCCGACAAGAAGAAAGTTAGAGCTAATTTACGTGAATACAGTGCACAATTTGAAGAAGCTGATGCTATGGAAGCTGATGCTGCTGTAAGAGAAGCTATTTTGGCCCGTAGAAGAGCCTTGGAGGAATGGAGAGCATACAGAGCTAAACATGTTGGCAAGAAAGTCACAACTAACGAAGTTCAAGCTGAAATAATCGAAGAAATCAAAGAAGAGATTATTGAAGAAAAAGAAGAGGTTGTTGAGTAGAATATTCCTCTATGTACATTAAATAAATAAATCTAATTAATTATTAAAGTTATACACCTTTTGTTTTTAATTGTAATCCATGCCATTTTTTGATCTCATCTCTCAAAGTCTCATTTACTAAGCGATGCTGTTTGATCATGGGTAACCCCTTAAACTTGGAGCTTTCAACAAGTATAGCAAACATGGATCCACAGCCACCAGAAACGTCTTTCACTTGTAAACTAGCTGGTTGGAACTCGTCCTTTAACATGTTATATATTTTTTGTTCGTATTCTCCCATATCTGGACGTGTTGAATTTGCACGCACAAAAGCAAATTTTGGTTTCAATTCAGTGAGCCTTAGGATGTGAGTTCTTAGCATTTGAGTTCTTAGCATGTTTCAGGATAGTCCAATGGTTTTGTTTGGAGATTTGCTTGTGTGATGATTAGTATTGGAGTACAGTTTTTTTTGAGTTGTTAGTGCTATTGGAAATGCGTGTATTCTTGATCAATATCTCAAGTTGCATCAATACAGCGGATGATTCTTCTACAGACTGCTTAGAGGACGAAAGGATTGCACGTGAATGAAAGCAGTAAGTTGTTTGTACTCTCAACTCCATTTCCTGGTGAAGTCTGCTAACGATAAAACATTAACTTCACTTCTCTTTCACTCTATCACAGTTCATTCGAGTACTTTACTACAAGATTTTCATCATTGCAAGATATTATAAACTAAATAAGCAAGACTTAAACATGAAAACTGATTTGAAGAGCATTAATCATATTAATGCACCTCAAAGATGCAATAACTGATTCGATTTATTGGCATCCATTAAATATGGTAGCGTTGTAGTTTCAATTCGCTGGTAAGGCGCGCAACCAACTAAACCGAAACCACAAATTCATCAATTTGAAAGTTCGGCGATTGTTCTCCCTCACAGTGTTAATAACTTTAATAACGACATCAAGAACAAGTTATAGAACAATCTGTTTTCAAGTACATTATGAGGTATGTAAAGATGGCGAATTGAAGATATGAATTGTACTAACAACGGCGGATAGTGGAAAATTTGTTAGAGCTTCGAAATATCGTCATGTATTTGGACAACCAGCAAAAAAGGAGTTAAACTATGAAAACTTGAAAATTACCAAGAATGCATGGGATTCAAATATTATTCAAACAAATGGGAAATTTATTTCAGTCAATTGGGATTCTTCTGGTGGTGGTGCATTTGCAATTATTCCAATTGAAGAAGTAGGTAAAGCTCCCGACACTGTCCCGTTATTTAGAGGCCACAAGGGACCTGTGTTGGATACTGCTTTTAATCCATTCAATAAGCAGCAAATTGCAAGTTGTTCTGACGATGGAAAGATTTTAATTTGGGAAATTCCCGAGGATTACTCATTCCATAAATATGTCGACGAAGAAGATAACATTAAAGATATTACAGAACCCATTAAGACACTCTCTGGTCATACTAGAAAAGTTGGTTTAATTGAATTTCATCCCTGTGCCGAGAATGTATTGGCATCGTCATCATTAGATTATTCGATAAAAATTTGGAACATTGAAACTGGAAAAGATGAAATAACTTTACAGCATAATGACTTAGTTACATCTTTCGCTTTCAACTATAATGGATCATTATTAGCCACCACCTCGAGAGATAAAAAGTTACGAATTTGGGATATTAGATCTGGAAAGATTATATCTGAAGGTCCTGGTCATACTGGTGCCAAACCATCAAGAGTTTCCTGGTTAGGAAACACCGATAGAGTTGTTACAACTGGTTTTTCTAGATTATCCGATCGCCAGGTTGGAATTTGGGATGCTAATAATATTGACCAAGGACCAATTGATGGGTTCCTTGTTGTTGATGCCTCATCAGGTGTATTAATTCCATATTTTGATGCAGAGACATCAATTTTATATATTGCTGGAAAGGGTGATGGTAATATTCGTTACTATGAATACGAAAATGACAATTTATTTGAATTAGCTCAATACGCATCAACTGATCCACAAAGAGGTTTTGCAGTCGCACCAAAGCATGCCGTCAATGTGAAAGAAAATGAAGTTACTAAGACGTTTAAAACTGTTCTTGATAATTCAATTGAACCAATTTCGTTTATTGTCCCAAGAAGATCTGAATTGTTTCAGTCTGATATTTATCCAGATTGTCCATCAACTGAACCAGCCGTAAGTGCTGAAGAATGGTTTGGTGGTAAAGAGGTTAATGGTCCATTATTAATGACAATGGAATCTTTATTCGAAGGCAGGGAACCAGATATTCATGAATCTGAACCTGTAAAGATAGTGGCTGAAGCCAAAGAGGAGGCTGACAAGAAGAAAGAAGAAGAAAAAAGAGCGGCAGATGTAGAAAGAGAAGAAAAGAAAGCTAAAGCAGCAGCTGTGCCCGCTAAGACTAATAAGGGATCTACGCCAGGAACTCCGGGACAAAATGTTGATGATGTTTTGAAGAATTCAAATGAAGTCAGTAGTTTACTTAATAAAGTCGTAGATCAATCCGATGACGAAGATGCACATAATGAAGATGATGATCACGATGGATGGGAAGAAGTCAAAAAATCAGATGTGAAATCCGTATCATCGCAAGAGACTAAAAGTGAGGATAATAAAGAGGAGTTAAAAATCAGTCAAAAGGAAGGGGGACCAAAGGCAGCAATCAAAAAAGATGATGAGCTTCAGTTAGAGATGAGGAAAGAGGAACCAAAGAACCAGCTGCCAAAGAAGGACGAACGTAAAGAAATTGAGAAAGAAGAACAAAAGCAAGAAGAGACAAAAGTCAACGAACCTAAAGAAGAAGATAAAACTGAAGTTAAAAAAGAAGGTAAAAAAGAGTCCACACCAAAACCAACCTTAACCTCCACAGTGGAAAAACTAGCTTCTCTTGTAATTCAATTAGAATCTCAAGTCTCCAAACTAACTCAAGCCGGATTAGAAAAAGACGAAAGATTATCAACGTTAGAAAAAAAGATTGAAGAATTGTTAAGAAAATGAGCGTGTATACTAGAATGTACTATAAAATGTTAGTCTTACTTAACGTCATAAAACTTTCTAAATATTAAGCCCATAAGATTATTCGAATCAAATGTGGCCATACCATTAAACATATCATATTTTGATTTGTTTTCGTATTGTAATGCTAATAATTCATCAAGAGTTATAACATTAGTAGCACCTGGAATGGTCACTGAACCAGTGGCAGCCTCAATTGTGAATTTCCCGACTTCATGACAACTGAACATGAAATCTAGCTTTGACGCACTAGACGCATTCAATGCATAATCAAGTAAAATATTTTGATCGATTAGTTTTTTTGCAGAGTATTTATATGATCCAAATTTAGGTAACCTATTTCTCTTTCTCAATTCTCGGTGATAGAAATACTGCTTACTGAACACGGGAATAATGTTGAATATTTTACGATCCTTAGGTTTCAGTTGTAACTCAGCAAGAACGGATTCAATATGTTTGTTGTAATCATATAATTGTTTTTTCAAAAATTTTTCCTTGTCTGTTAGTTTCTTTACAGTTTTTTCAGCAGCTTGTAATTGTTCAATACGGTTTGACCTTTGAGTATCTTTTGTCTTTATATCAATTGCAATTTGATTTAGTAGTTGTTGAAATGAGTTTTTTCTTGTTAACTCACCCATTGCTTCTAATTTCAAGATGTTCTCAAGACACATCTTTTTCAAATCATGGTAGGAGATTCTGGTTAAATCACCAAGAGAAATTTTATAATATGGTTTCTTTTTGTCATTTGCTCCAATCTCTTCCCTTTCGGTATTGACGATGTCTCTGAATTTAGCTTCATGTTCAGGTTTTATTCCCGATATCAATAGCTCTAGCAAATCATCACAGTCTTGAACTCGGATAATATACAACAAGCATCTTTTAGCTTGAGTAAACAAGGATCTGCTTTTTGCATCAACGATTGATTCTTCCTTGTAGGTTGGGTTTAAATACAAGGTGATTGACGGTAAATCAGTTAATGCGACAAAATCTTCTGGTGAGCTAACGAGATTTTCTAAATCGCTAACTATTTTATATAATTGATCATCATTTCCAGGAGCTATTATATCTATATTTTGAGAAATTATTTTATCCAATGAAATCATTGTATTTGTCTTCATTGTTAGCTTTGGCCTTTCGTGAGTTACAATATCGCCAAAATCATCCAATTCGTAAACGGCTTCAATACCCTTAGTATCAATCAACTGAGTAATAATACTCTTGACTGTATCCACAGACGACTCAATGTAGTCATTTAATGGTTTAAGGAAGTTGTCGTTAAATGGTTTCATGGAGAACAATTGCAACATGACCCTGCTCAAATGAAGTAAATTAGCTTGACCCTTAATCGAATTTTTGAGGTGAATACCATAATTTTCGGGAATCTGTAATATCGAACCAATATAATGCCTAATAAAGATAACGCCAGCAACTGCTAAGTGTTGTTGCTCTGGCTTGTCGGGAAAATGCGTCGCTGATAGTTTATAAGCATGTTCAGAAATGAGCTTGACATGCACTGGAATTCTAGCCATATTTTTCTTTATTACGAATACTAAATCATTGGCCTTTTCACGAAGTGACATTAAATTAGCTACAAATTTTTGTGAGACTTCAGGTAATTGAATTGCTTCTTGTGGACTAAGTTCTGAGTCTCTATCACAGTGCCCATGGATTTTAATCTCTCTATGAATAATAGCAGCATGAATTTTAGTTGGATCACTTTCAAAATCTTGCTCCTCGTCAATTATCGTATTTACCATCTTTCCAAGAATTAATTTCAAATGCAGTCTTTGAAATGTATGATTATTGAAATGTAACAAATACTCTATCCAGAAAGTGAATTGCGATTTAGTAATATCACTGACATTTCGAGACTTTACAATGTCATTCTCCATCAAGCTAAAGATTAATTTCATGAAAAAGAATTCTTCTCTTGAATGACAATTTATTGAAGAATCATTTACAGGGTATAATTGAACAACAAATTTAAATAACTCTTGAAGCGGTTTTGAGTCCTTTTGAGAGTACTTAAATGAGTTATATAACCTTGAAAAATATGTTGGTTTGGTTTGAAGGAAATAGAATAATGTTTGGTATAATTCAATTCGTTCTCTTGAGGATTTATTCAATCTCTCTAAAGTCCTAACATTGTCAACTGCTGGTTTATGTGTTTTAAATCTACCTTTGGGTTTAACAAATTCTTCAATAGTAATTTTATTCTTGTCTAATAAGCTGAGTTTGATATCCAACTGTTCAATTTGATTTTCCAATTCTTCATTGCATCTGGATTTCTCAATAATTAAATCTCTTGCATCAGACACTTGTATTTCCTCCTGAAAATCTCGATCACTATTTGATAACAAATACGCAAATTTTCTAAGAACAGATAAAGAAGGATTCTTACAAGTGATTAATGATTTGTATGCGTTTTGAGCTAATGTTTTCCTTATGATTGCTTGAGCTTTGATTACTTGTTTTATATTTTGATTATAGTAATCTCTGAATTTTTTTACCAGTATACGTGACAAATAACCTCTGGAAAGTGATTGAATTTTAATAACAGAATCTACTTGTTCATAAGTATCGTCCAATAGAATCTCTTTATGAAATCTGCAAAGAACACCTCTAAAGATTGTTTGTACAGGCAACACTGATATCTCTTCATATTTTTTTAACTCTTCCTTGGTAGCATTCACTTTCTTTCTCAATGCATTGCCTCTCACTTTTGCATAAAGATCATTTAATATTTCATCTTCATACAACAATGTCACCAAAACATTGTTACATAGTTTAGTTCTTGAAATACCGCCTCTTGCAATACTTTGTAATTCTATGATTTTACATTTACAAGCACGGATTTTTGAATGCTTCGAATTAATATCTTGAATCACAGAATTTCTTCTTATAATTGATTGCATTTCAATAACTTTCGTTTCATTGATAAGCCTTGAATTTGAAAATTTTTTATACAAATGACAACGAGCAATTGACTGTAGTTGGATTACTGACGGTAATATTCTATCTTTATTTGATATAACTTTATTGGCCTTATAGTAAATCAATTTCATTCTTGCCATTGCTTGAAGTTCAATTACATTTGGTTTGGCTAATTCGCATCTTCTTTTAATATCATTCATTCTATTTCTCTGTAACTTCCCTCTAATTATACTTTGGAAACCTGAAATCTTTCTATCATTGAAATCTGGTTTCTTATCGAGCAATAATTTTCTTCTTATCAATGACTGTAATTCAGTAATTTCGAAAGTATAAAGTCTCAACTCACCTCGATGTCTATGAACAGTTTTTAATCTTGCAAAATTACCACGAATAATTGATAATAAAATTGTGAACTCTTCTTGGTATGACTTGAGTAAGATTTTATCGACAAACATAGTATAACGGAAATTTGCACCACGGGCCAATGATTGGAATTTTATGATAGACGAAACATATTGATCTAGTTCAGGGGTATAATAATCAGATTTTTGAAAAGATGAATAAAGTATGGGCAGTTTTATTTCGAATACTTTTTCTCTAGCACTTGGTTTTTGTACGTAGTTTTCTTCTCTGAACGGATTTTCCATCTGTGTTGTTTCCAATTTTGAACTTTTATAGTTTTCTTTGACAGATGCAACGATATTTTTAACTGGTGATGTTACTTTCTTCATATAAGTGCTATCATCGTCAGTTTCACCAGAATCTGCGGTCGAGAAATTAGGTAACGGAGCACTAACAAGGGCCCTATTAGCAGTTCTGATATCTTCATCTTCAAAATCTAGTTTATTAACCAAGTTTTTCATTTTTGGATAGGTACTATTCTGTTTATTCAATATATAACTTAATGCATGTAAACAGAACCACACTTTTGGAACGTTTTTAGCATCGTACAAATCTGTCAATTCAAATCTGAATAAATCAGGTATGTTTAAAAAGTCTAAAAGGTGAAAAAATCGATTTATATTCTCAGTATGTTTAAATTGTAATTTTGTATCATTCATGAATACATTTCTTTGAGATGGTAATATAACATTTGCTAGTTTTGCAAGATGTATCCCATTTCTAATATATGTTATTAATTCGGCTGGACTTTGTGGTATCTCTTCGTCCAAAACTTGCTCCAACCATTGCTTGATGGCTTCAATACGACACAAGTATTCATAACCTGGAGAATCTCTGGATGTACTATTGCCGGGAGACGACAAATATGGTCTTGATGTAGCAGCTTCCAATGGTTGCTTCAATTGCTTCAAGGGGGTAATAGGCTTGGTTGGACTTTTATTTAAAGTGTCTTTATAGTTCTTATTTGCCCAGCTTGGTGTTTCATCGTTATTAAATTCAAATTTATTTTTCCTTGAGGAAGTAGAACTTGTTGATGATTTCGGAGTGGATTTGAAAGATGACACCGTAGCTGAAGGAGATTCAAATTTGCTTCTCAATAATGTTGTTGATGGTGTGTTTCGCGTTATGTTTAGCTCTCTAGCTAATGCATCTAAGTCTTGTGAATTGTCAGGTTTCTTTGCTTTAGTTGGTGAATTGTATTTCTTTGTTGGTTGAAGTATATTATTGTTATCACAGCTACCTTCTAAATTACTTAGATATTGAGCAGCAAGTTTACTCACTGGCATTGGCAATGTTTAGCTAGAATCCGTACAAAAGAAAATTGTTATTAGTGTTGATGATAAACGAATTGGTTACATCTTTGGATTAAAATATAGAATGTTTTAACACTTATATTATGTGTATACATTTAACTAAATTGGGTAAATGGTAAACAATACAAAATACACAAAACAAAACAAAACTATGTACGCTTGGTAGCGTCGTGTATAGTTGGTAGCACTGGAAACAACTTCCAAATGTAAACCTGTTCAATTTAGCACAGTCGGTTCCAAAACTTTCTTGTTTTGATTCAGAATTGCCATATGTTCTCCCGACTGACCAGCACTGCATACCCATCACTGAGAATTTGAACTTATTTAATCTATAGATGTTTTCTCTAATGCCTTTGATTTTTGAGAAGAGCCCCTTTTTTGACCCCCATTAGAGTAACCTACGCATCTTCATGTTTTTGGAATATTAGACATGGATATAATGCCGATTTTGCAGAAAGAAATTCAAGAAACTTCGATCCTTTAGTCTTTTCGATGAAAAGTATGAGCTCCAAACCGAAACTAGCAACAATCAACTTTCCGTAAAAAAAATATAAATCCATTAAATAGAAAGGAGTTAATTGAGGAGTACGAAGAGGAAAAAACTGAGAAGCAGACAAATGTCTTCTGCAATGTTCCGAAATCTCAATTTTATTTCGCTCTCAAAAGCTCGAAATTCAATATTCACTAGTTGTAAACCAATGCATCTCAAATTGAAAGCAATAAAATGGAAATAACGCTCTTCATATAACAATGGGAAGCTGTTTCTTTTTGCGTGGTAACTAAAGCTCTAGCCATTCTTTCATCTTCCCATTTCCTTTTGTTGCTGTTTGTAAACATCTTCTAAAAATTGAACAGTTTTATTATATTTTTCAAAGTCAGCTTTTAAACCAGGCAACGATATATTGGTAGATTCTAGCATCTTCAAATGATCTTGATATCTCTGTTTCAATGCTTCATAATCGACCTCTACTCCAATTTCATCGACACTCACGTCTTCCGCTTGCTTTTCGATTGAATTGATAATATCCGAAACTTCTTGGTCCACGTTCTTCACAATCTCAGCATACGCTTCACTTGCCTGTTGTGGAAGCTCTCTTCTCAACTTTGTTAATTCCACTGTTTCTTGTTCGTATTGTAATAAAATCTCTCGTAGTTGATTATTTATATCTAGATTGAAAGGTTCGACATTTTCTGATGTACGTAGAGACAATATATCTGATATCGATACATCCTTCAAGTCCTGTCCATCTAACACAATCGAATACTTTGTATTTTGGAAAGTGTTTAACAAGAATTCTTCTAGAATATTAGCCACTTTATTCTTCAATGGATCATTCTGGGACGAGGGTAAGTGAAGATTTAACTTTGACATGGTGTTTTTAAGAATTTTATTAAATAAATGCTTAAATTCTTGTTTCGATAACGCAATCTTTTCATAGTCACTCTGTGCATTCATCATGTATGAACTGTATATATATACATGGTTGTGAAATAAGTATTGTTTATAGTTTTCATTGATCAAGCATCTCCTTTGGAAGTACGTGTACCATGTGCCGAAATTGATTATACACCAATTCGTTTGTTCCTTGCGCATACAACAATTCAAGTTGTTCAATAATCATCATCATAAAGTACGGTATTATTGTACACTTCCCTCATGTCGGAGTCTCTAGGTGATGATTTCTATCCCGCATTTGCACCATTTCTAGGATTTGGTGGATGCGCAGCAGCAATGATGCTATCATGTGCTGGAGCAGCAATAGGCACAGCAAAATCAGGTATTGGTATTGCAGGTATAGGTACTTTCAAACCAGAATTAATCATGAAATCCTTGATTCCAGTGGTTATGTCAGGTATATTATCGGTCTATGGACTAGTTGTTGCTGTGTTAATCGCAGGTGGTTTATCCCCGACCGAGAATTATTCATTATTTAATGGGTTCATGCACTTGGCTTGTGGATTAGCAGTTGGATTTTCATGTCTAGCTTCTGGATATGCAATTGGTATTGTTGGTGATGAAGGTGTAAGGCAATTTATGCATCAACCCAGATTGTTTGTCGGGATTGTTTTAATATTAATTTTCGCTGAAGTTTTGGGATTATATGGAATGATTATTGCATTAATCTTAAATACCAAAGGAAGCGGTTGAAATAACAAATAGGTGCCAATTCCAATTTTACGTAGATACTTTTTTTTATTAAAAATACAAAATACAAAGTGTAAAGCATTATATAAAATTAGTCTGTTTCCATTTTATCCTCGTCGGCCTTAGGCTGGTTCTCCTCTGGTTTTCCTATAATAACTTTTCCAGAATCATCAATGTATTGTGATGAATTTTCTTGCAAGTATTGTACAGATCTATCAGAATCCAAAAATAACATATACGCTCTTTTTATGTCTTGTAATTCAACGTTATTATTTCTCTTCTTCAAAGCAATTTGTTGCGATACAGAAATTAAATTTGAGGCATATCTTAAACTTGTTTCTTGTCCAATCTTAGTCAATAAAGCTAATGCGTCTCCTGCCAACTCCACTTCTTCTTCAGTAGCTCTTATGGAAAGAATTGTTCTTATTTCATCAGCGGAATACGAAGTTGTATGAATGATAATTGATCTGTCTAATAAATCCATTGGCATGCCATGTGGCGATTTGTAATCTGTGCCTCTTGTCTTGGAAATACCTCTGTTTGTGGCCATGATCACAATTGGAGAAAACTCATCCTCCAAAGCCCTATTAATGAATGAAAAGCATTCGATATCTAACATATGAACTTCATCAATAAATAATACCCCAGGAACAATTTGTGCTTTTCCTTCTTCTTTCCATTCAGCAACTTTTGTATTAATTTGATCTCGAACCTCAGGTCTAATTTCCCCAGTATCACCGGAAAACAATGCCAAGAATCCTTGTTGTCTTGAATTTATAACATCGATTTCATGTAAGGAAACAGTGTGGACAACTTCTTTCCTTTTTTGCAATTCTCCTTCGGGACACTGAACAAATTTTGTCTCTGGACCCATTGCATCATAATCTCTTGCTCTTGTGAATGATTTACCTAGTTTCGTAATTTTCCCTGAAGCTTTATCGATGGAAATGACATCACCGGCCAAGACTTTCTCCTTAGTTAAACCTTCGATCATCTTGTTGCCCAACTCATATATTGTTTCCATATCTGTTGTTTTTATAGTCAATTTACCTTGTTTGTGGCCCCCAGTGATCGATCTATCGATTTGAATTTCAACGACTTCACCCTCGATAATTTCTGTTTCTTCTTTGATTCTAATACCAATGGATTTTCTAAACGCCTGAATCAAAGCTTCGGTCTTTGATAATTCCAACGAATAAATCTCAGATGCAGCAATTGCTGTGAATGGTACTTCGTTTCCTAAACTCTGGGACAACCCCATTGCAATAGCGGTCTTACCAGTGGATGGTGGCCCTGCAATTAACACTGCCCTACCGGCAATTTTTCCAGCCTGCACCATTTTCAATATAACTCCTGCTGCTTTACGTGCCCGTAATTGACCTACCATCCCCTCAGCATTCTCCTTGGGCTGTAAGTTGTCGTCTAATCCTAGGCCCGAGATATGGGAATGTGCGGCTATTAATGATAATCCACTAACATCCTTTGTTGTCACTTTTGTATTGATGGAATTAGTCGTTGTCGGAGCAGACTTGATTCATGTTAGTACTCATTCTGATTATAGCTTAAAGACAAATAAATTATATAAATCGTACATACCATTATTAAGTATTCTAGGCTGTTCGATGAAATAGGGTAGTTATTTGTTCAAAGTGTTGATGATGTTTGATGGTTGTCTTTATTATTTTCCTTTTTTTTTTCAGTTTTGGTTTTTTCGGTTCTTGTTGTATTTGATGAGATAATATTGATGTGTGGATTTACTGCTGATATAAGCATTTGGTAGCCGGAATCCAATAATCTTTAACTATTCATGTAATCAATAGCCGCATGGATATGTTGATATTTATGTCAATATAAGTCTTTAATAGTGCTTACTCACCGTGCTACTCTATTAATTTCTTTTCTGGTCTATGGCACTACAGTATGGGGTATCATTCACTTTTTATTGTTTTCGCAACAAGTTCTACTCTCTTCTTTTCTACTTGTTATCAAATATTCAAATATAAAACCTATAAATGCTGAAAGAATTATCTATAACTTTATATCTTTGATGATAGAACCTTCACTATACATTTCGTCAATTTGCTTCCTGAAAAATTTACTAGCTATGGGTCTTCTCAATTTTGAAGTTGGTGTTATAACTTCCCGTTCCAATTTCAATGGTTCAAATTCGATGTAAATATTTTGCAATTTTTCAAAACCATTCAATTTACTACCGAGATTTTGATTCAAGTTTAATAAGATACGGGTCTTGATTTCTCTTTTGTTGCATGCCTCCAATATTTTCTCCTCAGTAACCAAACCATCAGTTGGAACCAGACATTGATTCTGCAAATAGTTGACTATTTGCAGTGGATCAACACCAACGATACCCACCAAATAGCTTTGTGTAAAGTCACCATGAGCAAACAATTGGGTTAAGATTGAGTTCGAAGTCAAGTATAGATTCTCAACTTTTTCAGGCGTGACATATTCACCTTGAGATAATTTAAAGAAGTTTTTAACGCGGTCAATTATAATAAACCAACCATCGTTGGTAATTTGTGCAACATCGCCGGTTGAAAACCAACCATCTGCATCGATTGATTTTGTTGATTCTTCAGGATTCTTATAATAATTTGTAAACATCTGCGGTCCTCTTAATTGCAACTCACCACGGGGACCACCATGATCTGTTAACAAGTATCCCATTTCTGGTATTTCTTTCAATCTTGCTTCGCAGGTCGGAGATATGGCGCCACAAGTGCCGACAGACGATGCTTTTGTGGGTAAAGCCATTAATATGCCCGCAAAAGATTCACTGGAGCCATAACCTTGAATCATTCCAATACCTAGACTTGCTTTCAAGAATTCTATGGTTTCGGGCGCAATTGGTGCGCCACCAGTAAAGCACACTTCCATTTTGTCGAATCCAATCTCTTGTCTCAATTTCTTAATAAATAATCGATCGTAAACAAAATGATCACCTTTTTCACCGTCAGTCGATTGTTTGACTCTTTTAGTTTCAATAACTTTGTTATATAGCGATCTAGTTATTGAGCTTGGGTGATCAATTGTTGTTGCTTTGATACCAGCTTCCAACTTGGAGAAAATCCTGGGAACATTCGCCATAAATGTTGGTTTCCATAACTTCAAATCTTCAAATAAAGTTAAAGGAGTACCACCTAATCTTGGAAATGCAACCGATCCTCCAAACATAAACATACTGGCTGACATGTGTCTTTCAAAAATATGAGCCAATGGTAAAAATGCAAATTCCTTGGTACCCTTATGGTGAGGTAATAATACACTAACACCTAATGTTGCCGCAACTACTGATCTGTGAGGCAATAAGACTCCCTTCGGGTTAGCACCAGTTGTTCCTGATGTGAAAGTGATGGTGAAAATTGTATCGGCATTTGGAGGACATCCATCATGTGGGAAAATGGCACCTGTTTTCTCAACTTGAGCAAACGTATATACTTTAATATTGTTATCTTCAGCAAACTTAATTAATGGAGTATCTTTTTCCAAAAGTGGATCCATTGAAACAATCAAGATTAATGAAGCCAAAGCCTTAGGGTTTTGTTGTTTCATACTGACTAAATTACGAATTTTATCTTTTGAACAGATTATTGCTGGAGACTGTGTAGTTTCTAATATATATCTCGAAGCACCTGGTCCCAAAGTATCGTACAATGCACTTGAAGTGATTGAATTTGATGAGCAGGCTAAGTCCGAAATAATCCACTCTGGTCTATTACCAGAATAAAAAGTAACCACAAACGATAAATCATCCTTATTATAACCGTTGAAATCTCTGGTATGATTGTCAATTTTTTGATGTGCTCCCAAGGCATTATCTTTGAATGGACTACATTGTAGAAGAAAGAATAAACCAGCAGCCAAGTCATCTTTTCTTTTGTTAACTTCACCATAAGAAATAGTAGCATATCTTTCTGCGTGTTGTTCATTTTCGTAATCATACTCATGAAATGCTAGACATGGTTCATTTTTATATCTTTGTGCAGCACTTCTAAACACGGCATGGTAAGTATCTAATTCGGGTATAAGACATGTTTTCAAGCCATTTGGAGTTGCAGCATTTCTATAAATTTCCGAAAATCCTTGAGTTGCAGTGCCCGGGATCTTAATTGACCTTCCACTTATTTCTTCTGGAAATGGTAATGTGTGGTTGATTAATGTTTCTAAAGATAAATCGTTTGGGTTTTCAAAGATGTAGGGTTTGTCATCACTAGCAAATACTACATCGCTATCTGCAATTGAAGGTAATCTTGTTGTCATTTGTAGTGAATGGTTGTTTGGAAGAGAGAACAAGAAAGTGAAAATCGAAGTAAAAGTGAACCGAAAGTAAAGAAGTATAATTCTTATATATTTTTAATAAACCCACGGATAATGCAAATCAGCAGCATCGCCACAGTGGTGGTGATTAAACTGTCAAAAGGTTTATATTTGTTGTAAATGTAACGCTGCCAAAGTGTGGGGTAGGAACATTGATTGGGCAATTATTTGTTCTTGCATTTCATGTTTAACAATAATGGAACTGGCATGGGAGTCACCGGCTTTTATTCTTCATGTTATTGAATCGCAAGCCGGCCATGTTTTGCTGGTCATTCTATATAATTGCTCGTCATAGTGATGCTTAAAATGTTTAGAGGGATTAAGTGATTCTGGAATGATTGAATTAGGAGTTCTGTATAAAAGTTCGGTAGTTTGAGTGGTGCTTGTAGTTTTAATTTTATTACCGCACGCGAAAGCAAAAGATATTCGGGGAAACTAATTCCAAGGCGGAACTGTTCTAAAGAGGCAAGTTGCGAAATCTAAAATGGTGATTAAAACCCATGGGTAAAATAATTGTGCATGTAAACAGACATTGATGCATATTCTTTAACTACGAGGTTGAGATATTTTAAGAAACCTATATCATAAATTGTTATCAATCTAAATTCAAGTTAGACAGTAAATAGCGCGATACCATGGAAAAAGCGATAATCAAATTCTCAAAAACTAAACTGGCTCTTCCTGAGCGATGGAAGGGCAAAAAGAGTTGATTATCACTTTGAGAAACTCCTGGCAATGCATATAATGTGATGATTGCAATACTTGCTCCTATATATTTAGCTAATTGCATAGATTATATTTTAATCCTTTTAATGCATCATTGGCTTTGCTTTGCCAGCTTGATTACTATGCTAACTAGGATCTGTGGAATGCACCAAGCCAGGTCGACTTCCTCCTACTGCACTTAGCACTTAATCCTAGCCATCATTTATCCGCTGTTCCCCGCCCCGCACCAGCTAACGCATAATCCCAGCGATTACACCCTTAACATTCTCTACATCAACATCTTGAATGACTGACATGACTTCATTACAATCCTGTTGATTTAAGTACTGGTAATTCGGATCATGCCCTTCGCTTCTCGGGTAGTTAAAATCATCAACCTCAACGCCGTATCCTACCTTCAACCCCGTGCAGTTTTCTATTATGACCCGGTTATTTTCCACGGCTTGCACAATCACCACCGAATCGTGCATGCTATGGAGCCGCGCCTGATGGCACGATAGCACGAGGACGCAGTTTTGTATGCCGTTGATGAAAACTGGTCCTGTTGTGCTGAGTCTGCATATGCTGTCCTTACCATCGTTCAAACTTATCGAGTTGGAAGTGATTGACAATAGAGCAGATGCGAACTTCGAGACAACGACGTGCTCTTGTGGTTTGTTGAGTTTAAATGATTGGTTGGAAATCTCGATGGTGGTGTGCTTTTCTTGAATGGTCGGTTTGGTGTCACGGAATGTGGTTGCCAAAGGTGGTACTGGATCGCCCATAAATTCAAATTTCGTCATCAGAAACTGATTCTGTTTGCCTTGAATCAACTTGTACAAAACATTGAGTTTTTCGGCATTTATTTTTTGAATGTACGTTGGTTGATGCTCGTCGACCTTGATTTCATCCAATCTTGTTTGTAGTTCAGAAAGTTCTGATTGTGTAGCGCATGATATTATATCATCGCGCAATGCTAGGTTTTGTCAATCTTTGTTCTAATGAATTAAAATTGTTGACGAACTGGTCGAATACTTACCTTCAATAGACATTTGAAGATGGAATAGTTTTGTTTTTCTACCAGGTAAATCTCGGTTTCATCACTATGTATTTTGACAATCTATATAATACTAATACTACTACTGTACACACGAGGATTAGGTACTACTGTACAAATCTAGTCCAAATTTTTAATTCTGATTCTGCCAACCAACTGATCAGCAATATCTCTAGTTTTAGCCCAGAAAACTTTCTTTGGCATTCTTCTACCTAGTTCAGTTTCAAAATCATACAACTGTCTAATTGAAGTGAATCTTAAATGTGAACTCTTGACCCCTAAGACAACAGCAGTTTTGATGATTGTCTTATCATCATTAGGGAAATCCAATTCATATCTCAATGGTTCCATTATATCTGTATGATCTTCAATAAATTGTACTGCCTTAATAGCAAATCGATCAGCTCTTGTTCTATCTATAGGTGATGGTAATCCTCCTTGTTGCACGTGACCTGGAATTGCCGTTTTGGTATCAAATTCTTTAGAAGACTCTGAATTTATAATATCGGCTAATACTTGTGGGGTTAAAACTTTTGAAGCATTTGAAGATTTTATAATTAATTTACCTGCTTTGGTCATACCTTTTTCAACTGCAAATGATTCTCTGAGAGAATTTATATCCATTTCTAATTGTCCCAAATGTATACCTTCTTCAGGCACGTATGATGCTTGTGCACCACTAACCAATGATGCAAAAGTGGCAATATAACCAGAGTTACCCCCTTGAACTTCGACAACAAAAGCTCTACCTCTCGTTGCCGACGCTGATTGTTTAACTATATCACAGTATTCCATTAATGAATTGAGACAAGTATCTGCTCCCAAGGAATATTCAGTACCTGGAACATTATTAGAAATGGTTGCAGGAATTAAAACCATTGGAATTCTAAATGCTGGATACATGGATCTTGCTTTCTCCAATTGATCTAATGAAACAAATGCTTCAAAACCACCAACTATAATCAACCCATCAAATTTATACTTTTCAAAATAATGGGCAATCATTCCAATGTCTGTTTCGGCTGGTGTTTGTCTATTTGTACCAATTTCTGAACCACCTACACTATTCCAACCTTCAATATCAATCCATTCAATCGATTTGACTGATTCGTGTCTTGCTAAACCAGCAAAACCATTATGTATAGCGTATGGAGCATGACCTCTAGACATACAATATGTAGCCATTGCATATACAGCAGAATTCATACCACCAGCAGGAGCACCAATGTTTACTATGGCAATTCTCTTGCGCTTTTCAACTGGTAATGTAGGCTCATCATGATTTGCTGAATTCATAGCAATAAAATTAGCCAAGTGTTCTTTAAATTCATGATCCCTTAAGGACATTGCCTTTTCAAAGTCTGTTTCAGCAATTGCTGCAGCAACCGATTTGGTAATCTTCACGGCTTCAACTAATGGTTTACAAACAATTTTATTTTCATCAATTGCAATTAATGGGGATGGAGTATCTGGAGTCAATTCTAATACAGCTTTAACAGCTTCGACACCCTGTAAAGTAGCCAAAATTCTATCAAATGCCACTGCGGTACCACCTCTTTGAACATGTCCTAAAGTAGTGATTCTAGTATCTAAACCTAATCTATCAACTAATACATCCTTAACATCTTTAGCTGATATTGGCTTTAAATCTGAGGTTATAGCACCTTCGGCAACAATGACAATGGTCTTTCTTTTACCTTTGGCTCTATGTTTACCAACAATTTTACACATTTGATCTTGCCAATCATGACTTGACGAAGGTTTTTCAGGAATTAAAATATAATCTGCACTTGTAGCAATACCGGCCATCAAACCTAACCAACCACAGTGTCTACCCATCACTTCAACAACAAAAGCACGACTATGTGAACTTGCAGTGGCATCAATATAATCAATTGCTCTACAAATTCTCTCCAATGCGGAGTAACATCCAATTGTTGAATCAGTAGTTGCCATATCATTATCAATTGATCCAACCATACCACAAATATATAAATTTTTATGTCTTGCATATTGCTGTGGCGTAATTTCATTTTTGTCCTTCAATTCTTTGATCAAAGATGGCCATTCATGTCTAAATAAATCCGCACCAGTTAATGAACCATCACCACCACATACAATCAACCCATCGATTCCCGCTTCTATTAAGTTCTTGCAACCTCTCAATCTACCCCATCTTTCTTTAAACTCCATACATCTGGCTGTTCCAATGTTCGTACCACCTTCAGAAAGGAAACCACGAACATCTTGCCAACTCATTTGTTTTATATATTGCTCACCACCTTTAAGCAAACCCTCGTAACCCTCCCTAATAGCGTATGCTTTACAGCCACGAAAGATTGCTGCACGCACAACAGCTCTGACTGCCGCGTTCATACCTGGCGCATCACCCCCTGATGTCATCACCCCAATGTTTCTTCTTACAGGTTTAACTTCCTCGGATCTTCTGGATTGAGAACCGGAGGTAGACATTAACACCGATGCGCTCTCAGTCTTTGGTCTAGATTTCTGCACTGGAGGAACAACAGTTAACGGTTCAGAACATGCAGTAAAACCAATAATGTACCCCAATGGATCGACACAGTACACCTCGTTTGGATACAATTCGTTGGGAGTGATTTGTAGAGTGTACTTAAAAGTAGTCAAAGTTTCAATCAAAGAGACTAAATTATCAACTTTCAATACGCAAGTGGTTTCCAAGCTTCTCCAATCAACGACATTCAATTTTGATATGATATCCACTTTTGTTTCGCGAATTTGTTCCGGGGTTAAACCTTGTTTTGAATCTAATTTGATTTCAACAATCATCTTGTTCTCGTCATTAGATAAATATGTGATGTTATCGACCTCGGAATGTTCAGTTAGCCCCAATACATTTGTGTAAAAATTGATTGCTTGACTTAAGGACTCTCTACATCCCGCAATCAATGAAAGGGTTGAAGTCCCATTAACAACCGAAATCATTGTAATTTATGGTATATGAGAACTAAAAAATGATAAATTGTAAACTGTATATTCTTGAATAACAGTGAGACACAACTTTAAGTAAGTTTATTAATGCTGTGGTATGTATTTATATATATATATGCATGCAATCGCTCAAAAGTTATCACCACCTGACGGACCATTCAAGTTAGCACTGTAGTGCGAGAGCAACAACGAGAGCAAATACATGGTGAGCACAACTGTATTTTGTAGTGTCTTTTTTTCTCTCGTATTATTCTCGGCCTGGTGTATTGCGTAGCTGAGATTAAATTAATTGGGCAGGGGAAAAAAGTCAGCTTCTTTTTGAGCTGTGTTTTTTTTCCCGCTTTTTGCAGTCGGATGATATGACATGCCAAGGGCATCAAAACGCTTAGGGCAATTAATTGCACTTATGTTCCTTCTATGGAATTATGATAGCTTAAGATATTTTACATAATTCTAAAGCAAATAATCTGTCAATAAACTTTACATGACGTAACTGATCTTGTTTGACTTCCTGGCATATTACTACCCTTTGCAGGAATTGATCGATCTACCTACCTGCCTATCGGCTCGGATTTTTTCTCTCAAATCATAAGACTTGTATGTTTTTATGAAGTGTTAACCTAGCTTGAAAGTCAACGGTCTCTTGTCGCTTATACTGCTTAAACTGCGGAGTGTTCACAGTTCCTAAGTGTAGTTCTTAATTTTCCGAGCTTTGATTTTGTTTGATGCAGGTTACGTGTTGAGTTATTGATGATTTTGAAGTCAAAGAAGTAATTGTACTAAATTCATTGATTGTCGTGTAGTAGACTCCTAACACTGACGCTCCTAGTCAACAATCACATTCACTTCCTGGCATAAAATCCAGCCAAGATATTCAGCTTTTTCACATATGACTGTAATTCATGAGGTGAATATACTGTTTTGTCGGCACGTTCTTATTGCAAAATATTGACAAAGTCACGTGTACAGCATACTGTAAACAGTGCTCAATTCTTTTATTTAAAACTGGATGATATCAGAATCAGATTTGCATAGCTATGCCTTAAAAGTAACTATGTTGATTGAAGCATTTTGCTGCTCATTTTTGCATCCATAAGTCTGTTTAAGTATTCTTAATGACGGTATAAATCACTAAAGACCAAGGTTTTAAAACTTCCGTACGCCGAAATAGGCTGAAACTAGAATTTCACACTTTTGTAGATTTACTTTATTTAGAAAAGCGTGAGAGAATTTGCCTAGGAACAAATGCACAATTAGCCTAATTTAATGATAGTTATCATTAGTTAATTGTACTCCAACCTTGCTAAGGGCGAAATAAGACTCAGAGAAAATGAACTCTAACACATACCCCTTTCAATCAAATAATCAAAGAGACGACAACCTATTGTGAGCTGTAGAGGGACAGTGGTATCATAGGTGTGTATAGAATTTGTGACTGATGCTACTAAACTTTGGAATAAACACACATTGTATGCACCGAAAGCGATTGGTCATTTTTTGCAACCCATTGGTTTCCTTAGTTTCAGAAGTAATGTGATACAAGTACTTGCATAAATGAAGTCTTTATATCGGTGTCAGTTGATTTAAAACCTCCTCGGGATTTGATCTCTCCGAGTCGAGGGCGATTTTCGGTCTATGAGTTATATTTGCACAACAACTTCATCGATACCAACATTTAAAACTGGAAACATCTTGTTTTCGTAATTGAAAAATTCGCCAGCCTTCAGATAGAACTTGTTTGAACATTGCACCGAGAAAGCAAGTTGTTCACGTGAGTCCTCGATATCTTTTCGAAGTGAATTTCGAAAGAGGGATTATCAAACAAGGGAAACCTCTCGATCAAATATGCTTCTCCTGCTCCAGTAAAAGTAAGACTTTGTATTTGACTACAGCGAACCCCACATCTCTCAATTCCGATCTCAAAATTCAATTATACACTTGGTACTAAATACAGAGCACCAGAATAACACAGACAAGACAATAGTGTCAAGCGTTTCTTTCCTTTACAATACAAACTACTTGGTAATTAGAGTTGTGGGGTGTGTATTCTGGTCAAAATGGTTTCCCATATTAAAATTTTTCAACAAAATAAAAAGAAAAAAAAAGAAAAGCACGCTTTACGTTTTTGCTCATTAACGAAAGAGGTCCAAATCAGCCTTTATCCCATTAGATGATGTCAGTTCCAGAAACAAAAACACCAGTTCCATTAGCTGATATAACTAAATTGAGTATTCCAACATTGCCAGGAGTAACACCAGAATTGCCCAAGTCAAATAGCTTATGGTCCTCAAATCCAGTTTTCAGTTATCTTAATGATGTTTATACAACAATAAATGAACATAGAAAATCATTGGGTTTAACCAATCCAGGTACGATCGAAAACTTGAATAAGGAAGTTAGTCGTGATGTATTTTTGACTCAATATTTCTTCACGGGATTAAGAGCTGATTTAAATAAAGCATTTTCAATTATGCCCGCTTTTCAAACTTCTCATACTTTAAGTATGGGTTCCCAAGTTTTACCACCATATGCCTTTTCCGCTTTATTTGCAACTGATGATTATTTCGTTCAAGGTAACATTGATAATGATTTGTCTTTCAGTGGTAGAATCAACTATGGCTGGGACAAACATAATATTTCTAAAATCACATTACAATTAGCTCATGGTCAACCATCAATGATTCAATTAGAACAAGATTATCAAGCAAGTGACTTCTCAATTAATTTGAAAACTTTGAACCCGAATTTCTTGTATGATGGCTTTTCCGGTGTTGCTGTTGGTTCATTGTTACAATCGTTGACTCCTAAATTTGCTGTTGGGTTGGAAGCAATGTATTCGAAACAACCAGTCAGTCCTCCAGACACCGCAGTTTCTTACGTTGCTAGATACAACGCTGGTAACTGGATTGCTTCTGCCCAAATCCAAGCCCAGGGGGCATTAATTGCTTCGTTCTGGAGAAAAGTCTCGGATAAAGTCGAAGCTGGTTTGGAGACTCAGGTTGCAGCCACAATGAAACAAGTTGCAGATCCATTGATGGGCATTGGCTTTGAACCAGTGATTGAAGGTCAAACTACCATCGGTGCAAAATACGAATATAGAACTGCAGTTTTCAGAGGTCAGTTGGATTCAAACGGTAAAGTCTCGGCATTTTTAGAAAAGAGAATCTTGCCAACCGTGTCCGTGTTATTTTCTGGAGAAATTGACCAGTTCAAAAATACTTCTAGAATCGGTTTAGGTTTACAGTTCGAAGCGGCTGGTAACGAACAGTTGATGTTGATGCAACAAGGTTTAGTTGATGCTAATGGTAACCCAATTCCGGGAGCTCCAGGAGCCCCTGCTGCATTTTAAGAATAGCCAGGTATACATATATATATACAGACAATCAACTTGATCCTTGTAAAAAAATAAAAATATAACCCCGTTGTATATATTAAAGAATAAATAATATTATTTAAAATCATTATAATGTACATAAAATAAATACCACCTTATCTTGTGCCACCGAAATAAACTTTGAAGTAAACCTTGCGGTTTTAGGAGGTGAAGCGACCGTCATTCCATCGCCTACCATCCAAACAACCTTGATGTAAAGCTTGCGGTTCTTTCTGGAGCCGACGGTTTTGCAGGAGCACTGATTTCGATATCTGGCCTTGAACTCAATAATCGATAAATTTCCTTGGAATCCAATTTAACTTCCTCAAGCTTGGGTTTTTGAGGTGCGGGCCGAACATATGCGCTTTGTCTTCGTTTACTGAAATCAGATTGCATATTCACTGATGCTGTCGGCAACCTAGACATACTCTTGATTGATCTAGTTTCATTATGTTCATGTGTCGCGATTCTTTTGTTCTGTCTCTGTCCAATAATGGACTTGTAAATGCTACTAAGGTCATAGTTTGAAGCTGCACTATTCATACTATAATCTGACCTTGATTTCGGTATTCTAGCACTGCCATTTCTCGCATGACGTAAATTAGGCTCCATCCATCCACTCTCATTAGTATACAACTCACTCCGTGATGACCTCCTACTCCTAGCAGCTGTATTATGAGTTCGATTATACTCACTTAAACTTGGAAAATTCTGCACCTCATCTTGTTGCAAAACTTCGTCATCCTTGTCAATTCTTCCGTGGAAATAACTTCCTCTTGAGTAATGAGGAACTTGATTGTTGGTAGAAGCTAATGATTGTAGTCGTGATACAGGCCGCGAATAGTTGGATGCCGCAGCTATTGATTTTGTAATATTTTCTTCATATTCATCCAATAAAGAATCCATCGATGAATCTGATTCTTCATCAATAGCAATTACATGTTTCCTTAATTGATATGGATTGCTATGTAATGTTTTTTTGGGCTTTGGTTGATGTAATTTTGTAAATGGAGAAATATCTAGACACGCTACATTGGTAGATAACGACTGTAGAGAGGCTTTCTTCACCAAATGACGCGGAGCTTGTTGTTGTTGTTGTTGTTGTTGTTGTTGTTGCTGCTGTTGTTGTTGTTGTGGCTGTTGTTGTCTTTGCGGTGACAATCGGAAATGTTGGATTTGAGTATGACTGGGGGATATAGGTGCCGATGGAGGAGAGTCTGGAATTTCGTTAGCAATTGCTGTATATACATTTTGTGGGGGTTCCAATAACTCCTGCGGTTTGAAATCTAGGCTATGATCCTTCACATACATATTATGTAGTACAGATTGTTCCTTTGGTTCAACTCTTGAATCCTCTTTATCGTTTAAATTTATGTATTGAACATTCCGTTCAAATGTCCCTTGTAATATATCAAGCACATTCAGTTCTTCGCTGTTTATAAAAATTTTCCAATATCTTTCAGGATTAAGCAATGGTAGTAGGAATTGGTTGAAATTTATTCTAAATATTTTAATTTTTGGTAGCAAGGGATATATGAATGATTTTCCACACGATAAATAGGTTACATCACCATTATGTAGCTGAAAAATTTCAAAATCTCCATGTGCTAGGTACAGTCCATTTGTATTATTATGGTCCATTAACTCAAGTATCTTTGATGATCTGTATTTAAATAATGTTACCTTCTCGTTCATATTTAATGGGAGTGGTATTTGACTAGTGTGATTTTGAACTTCCTCGGGTATCGCTTGAGTTTTTGATTTAAGATTGTCTCTTAGATCACTCAATCTGTTCTCTAAATCTTCATTGCTTTGTTTATATCGCAAGATCGCCTCTTTTCTTGGACTTTTGTAACTTGATTCTGGTAATTGTAGTTGTGGGGTTGCAGTTGGGGTAACTGGCTGCTGTGATGAAGTATTTGATTCTATCAGATCCTGTTGTTGTTGTTGTTGTTGGTGCTGCTGCTGCTTTTGCTGCTGCTGATTATGAAAAGTTTTAGATCTATTTTTAAATTTAGATCTGCGTCTCCTCTGTTTCGTGTCAGATCGTTTGGGAGGTATTGAATTGGTTTGAGAAGTTGATGAGGCTATTGTTGTCGCATCCATTGTATTATTATTGTGTTGATTCTTGCATTCCCCATATACTTTGTTATTGGACGACAGGACCATGGTTTGATTGGGTGCGTGGTAGTATTTGGATAGTCAGGGATTGATAAAAAAAGGTCTAACACTTGACTAACTGGGGCAATAGGATTGGTCGTCTGTTTGATATCGTGAAGGTTTGTTAATTCTCCTTTGTGCTTTAAGCCTTTTTTTTTCTTTTTTTCCTCTTGAATATTTTCTGGGGGTGAGTGAGCAAAGAGTATCAGTTACTTGATCAGGAACTAATCAACTTTATCGATCCTCCAATAAGAGGTTTATGATATATAATTATATATAATTTACATTCATATACTTGCAAGCAACATTGCAAGTATCTCACAACCAAACCAAGCCTTTCACTAAAACAGCGTATAGTACTAAGCTTCGCCCAATACACGAGTCTCACTTATGTATGTGCTTCCGTGGGAATTACCAAGGGTCCGGCCCCCATTGTTGGTGCCAACAACAGCTTCCAGGTCTTGACTAAATATTGGAATATACTGGACACTTCTTATTTGCATGGCATCTTCTTCTTTATAATAAGTAACTAATGGCTTCAATAATTCAATTGCAGGTGCTAATTTTGCTTCAATTGCCAACAATACTTTTGAAGGCGGATACAACACATTAATATAACCATAGCTCAATAAAAACCCAGTTGTGATTCCCGCTAAATGCCCAGGTAACGAGCTTCCAGTAAATAGAATCATAAACACAAACGCAGCAATAAATGGTGCCATCAAGGTATATACTTTAACTTCTACCGAACCTAAACGAAAGCTTTCCAATACTGGTCTGAATTTATGTTCTTGATAAGCCATATAACTCATGAACGAGAACGCAAGACCTGACAATCCAGCAACCCCCGTGTCAGGGTACAACACTAGCCCAACAAAACAATATTGCAACGCTGCAATAACAGCTAATAGGTTTAATGTGATCCCTGTATATATGGTACCGTGCCTGGATTCAAACAATGCCAACGGGGTCGCTAAGGTAATTACATTACATGCCCAATGGAAAAACCCCATGTGGATTAAGGGATATAATGAAATACTATTTAAATTCAAGTCCAATGGTGCACGAGGGTACAATATCAAGCTTGTAAATTCGTAGCCACCAAATGACTTAAGTAAGCATAGTATGAAAGTGAACACTATCAATCCTGCTGTCAATGCTGGTGTTTTTCTTATTGTCTGCCATGACGGAGGAAATTCATCAAAGGTAAGCATGTTGCGGTAGATCAATTGGGATGCAAGAAGAGAAGTAGTTTGTATTAGCTGAACTGGAAACTTGTTTTGACTTGAAAATATTTTTCTCTGCTCGCTCGGCAGTACGAAATGTCACGGACAAACAAGTCCACCGATCACCAGACCCTATTAAATGATTGCAAGTCTTTTAGAACCAAGCTTTCACTAATCCACGTATAGTACTAAGCTTCGCCAAATACACGAGTCTCACTAATGTATGGACTTTTTGTGGGAATTATCAAGGGTCTGGCGCCCACTGTTGGTGCCAACAACAGTTTCCAAGTCTTGACTAAATATTGGACTATACTGGAACTTCTTAATTGCATGGCACTTTCTTTTTTGTAATACGTAACTAATGGTTTCAAGAATTCAATTGCTGGTGCTACTTTTGCTTCAATTACCAACAATATTTTTGAAGGCGGATACAACACAGTAATATAACCGCAGCTCAATAAAAACCCAGTTGCGATTCCCGCTAAAAGCCCAGGTAACGAGCTTCCATTATATAAAATCAGAAATATAAACGAATAAATAAATGGTACCTTCAAGGTATATATTTTAACTTCTACCGAACCTAAATGAAACCACTCCGATTATAGCGGTCTGACTTTAAAATCTTGATATGCCTCATAACTCAGGAAGGGGAACACAAGACCTAACAATCCAGCAACCCCAGTGTCAGGGCACAACACTAACCCAACAAAACAATATTACAACGCTGTGCAACAACAGCAAATAAACTTAATGTAATCCCTGTATATTAGTACCGTGTCTTGATTCAAATGACACCCATAAGGCCACTAAGGCGCTTGCATTACAGAGCCAACCCTTAAATTCGTCGTGGATTAAGCGATATAATGAAATGCTATTTAAATCCAAGTCCAATGGTGCACGAGGGTACAATATCAAGCTTGTAAATACGTAGCCACCAAATGACTTAAGTAAGCATAGTATGAAAGTAAACACTATCAATCCTGCTGTCAATGCTGGTGTTTTTCTTATTGTCTGCTATGACGGAGGAAATTAATCAGAGGTAAGCATGTTGTGGTGGATCAATTGGGATTTAAAAAGAAAAGTAGGTTGTATTAGGTGAACTGGGAAAACCTGTTTTGATTTGAAAATATTTTTCTCTGCTCGCTCGGCCGGCGCTGACCACCAGACTATATTAGATGATATCTTCAATTAGATCACCAACGATGAGTTGACTCAGTGCTCTATATTGCCTTTTCTATAGCTCTTGCTCTACCTTTGCCTTGAACAGTCTTAAGAACTCACGTTTTTTAGCATTATTTTGTCGAAGAATCTCAATTCTCTCCATAGTGCATTCCAGAGTTTCACTAATACCTTCAACTTCTTGCATATATTGTTTCAAATTGGTCAATTTTAATCTCAAGCTCCCGGCATATTTGTCAAAGTCCTTAGCCAGCTTATTTCCATTTGCTAGATCATATAACAAGTTAAACAAGTCCGGCAAGATTTCCGTTGTTCTCATTTTCTCGATCGGATCATAATCATCGTCTTCCGTCTCTTGCTGCAAAGCCGCAGGTTCCTCCAAATTGGAATCTATATCCATGTTGTCCATGGAGAGATCACGTCGTGTTGTATCTGGATCTGGTTTGGTTTCTTGTGACAAATGGGACGGTTGCGGTGTCTGTTGCATTATATCTTCTTGCTTCACATCAGTCAAAGAATGTTCTAATGAGATATCTAATGGTGCTCCAGCTTTGATATCTCCTAACATTAGAGGTGAAGCTGGTTTAGTAGGACTACTCATGCTGTATGGTTTGTAATGACAAAAAAAGACGACTGGTAGATAGAAAAAACAGAAACAAAACTATCACGAAGCAGAAAAGTCAACCAACAGCTTACAATCGTAATTTCTAAAACGCAATTGAAATGGATACAATATTATCATTAATCAGCTCGTGTCTACCATGTTTTCCAGATCTAGCCGTACCATCCATTACAATCAACAACCACAAATACAAAATAATCAAATTATTGGGCGAGGGAGGTTTTTCTTACGTGTTTCTTGTTAATCAAGTATCGACTCAATCAATGTATGCTTTAAAGAAGATCAGATGCCCGTATGGGACTCAAGATGAGAGCTTCAAAAATTCAATGAAAGAAATAAGAAATTATCACAGATTTGTGAATTCAAAAACAGCTTACATCATTCAGTCAATTGATGAAAGCATAGTAAATGAATCAGACGGGTCGAAAAGTATATACATATTATTACCATATTTTGAAAAGTCTTTACAAGACATAATAAACACTTTAGTTTTGAATGATGAAAAAATGGAAGAGTCGGAGATCTTGAGAATATTTATAGGAATTTGTCGTGGTTTGAAAATCATGCACAATTATAAGAAAGCAAGTGGTGGATCAACGGCTCGATTTGATGAGGACGAAGAAGAAGCATTATTGCCGGTTACCGATGATGACGATGAAGTAATTATGTCAAATGCTGAAGTTGGGGGATCAACAGAAATGCACGAGTTGGTGCCATACGCCCACCACGATTTGAAACCGGCAAACGTGATGCTTTCAGCTGAAGGATTACCCGTCTTGGTTGATCTAGGCTCCTGCTCGCGTGCACGTATGTCTGTAAAATCAAGACAGCAAGCGTTGACAATCACTGATTTCGCACAAGAGCACTGTACATTACCGTATAGAGCTCCCGAACTCCTCGACGTTTCAACAAATCTGGAGATTACTGAATCTACAGATATATGGTCATTAGGTTGTTTATTATATTGTTGTTGTTTTGGTTATTCACCTTTTGAGAAATTAGAAATTGACCAAGGTGCAAACTTAAATTTGGCTATCTCTCAAGGTAAATATAGCATACCCGAGAATAATTATTCACCTGAACTTATAGGACTAATTAAAAAATGTCTAGTGTTAAAGCCTGAAATGAGACCAACAGCCGATGAGTTGCTAGAGTCCGCTTTAGAAATAACTAGACAACTGGGTATATAATATAGGTACTATTTAATTCTCTATGAAATGTTCGCTGTAGAATGGTAAGTTCCGTGCTGTAGATGTGGATACCACGCTCGAGCCCTATTGTAAAAAAAAACACACACACTTACACACCCATTCTATTTGAACCACGGATGACTTGGATCGAACAACTATTGAGTGAATATCCATTATGACATTGACAAAATATCAAAGGGGAGATGCAATAGAAGGTTGGAATGATTGTCCAACTCCGCTAATGATGTCGCAAAACACCTCGAGGTCGAGTTTGAGCTCGAGATCTAGTAGTATACGAAAGGAAAGAAGAGAACCATTGGAATTATTAGATAAAGTATTCAAACTACCCATTAGACTACCAGATAGAGAATTGAATCACTATAGAACAAAGTTAGAAGAACATATTAAAAGTATGTCAGATGAACACCTAAGTTTCGTATATTGTGTGCTAGAACACATCTTGAACCATGGAGAAAACGAGAAACATGTCAAAGATGAAATAATTGAATACATGATGAATCATGAAGGTGTAAGCTCATGGTGTTCGCCATTGAAAAAAATAGTTACAAGTATTTAATATATTACTATACATAGAAAATGACGATTAGAATAATGCAAAACAACATCCTTAAAGTTTCTTTCTTTTCCCGATTTGAGCTTGGAACCCGGTTTTAATGGAGGAAACAGATCTAGTTGAACCACAAGCCTTACAACTTAAGAAATGCAATCTATTGGCGGACTCTCTCTTCAATTCAGTGTTCATAGATTTACATGTTTTACAAGTGACATACTCGATGATGTATCTTCTCAAAACTGATTCCATTTGCTTTGGCTGGAACTTACCCTTCAATACCAACCTTTTCTCACCATCAATTGACCCAGAGGTACCCAACTCCGCAAACAAAAATTGTATTAAATGTTCTGGGTTTCTTTGTAATACAGTGGCAATCTCTTGAACATTGGCAAACAATGTTTTCTTGGAACCTTCTCTTTGACACACGGGTGGCGGGATTCTAAATTTTGGACCGGATCTATCCCCAGCTAATTCAGGATTATTTGTTTTTAAGATATCAAAGAAACGGGATAATAATTCTTCGTATGATAATCCGCCTTCCAACTGTTGACTTTCTACCGGTGTTGGCGTTGAATCCTCTACCCCTGCTTCTTCCAATTGCTGTTCGAACTCATTGAGATCTAAATTCTTCGTACTTTTCTTCTTTTTCTTTTTCAATGTCAAATCACCTAATGATGATGATAAATCCTCTTCCACTCCAGGACTTGCTGACGCTTCAATTGAACCTTCTTCTGTTTTCTTGGTTGATTTCTTCTTTTTCTTTAACCCTGAGAATAAATCGTCAACTGAAGAATCGACTGGCTGTGGTGTAGAATCCTTGGAATCGGAGAACACTCCATCTGCAACTGGCTTCTTGACCTTCTTCTTTTTCTTTAACGTGCTATCAAATCCTAAATCAGACATGCTGTATATGTTTGATCTATTATAATATGTATAAAATATCTGATATTAATCCTACTACCTAAATGGTTGATGATTTAAGAATTGAAAAATTTTTTGGTGTGACTGAAAACATAGTAATCAAAAAAATGCACCATACAAAGAATACTGTGTACGAGCACACGACTATCAAGAATAAAAGCCTACCTTGTTCTATTGGGTTGGGACATTGAAGGAATGTTATACACACATGTCCATATCCAATGTTCCGTCGTTCTATATCATTTATATATACACTGATTATTCCCTATTTATTGACAATTTCTCAGTCTTGTGCTCAAGAGATTCGTTGTCTTTGCTGTTTTCCTCCGTGTGGTCTTCCTGTTTCAATTGCGCAGCAAATACAGCATCTCTTGCCTGTTGATCGGCCAATTTACTTTCCTTACCGGGTTTATAAGTGACTTTGGTATTTTCGCCATCCTCTTCAACTTTGAAATCCTCCTCTGGTGCGAAATTCTTCAAGAACCAGTTTTCAACCTCGTCCTTACGGTTGTTCTCAGCTTCGAATATTGAATCGTGTCCAGCGCCATTCTTTTCAAACGGATCAGCCCCATATTCAACCAACAATTTCACGACCTCCAAATGTCCATTATATGCGGCCCAATGTAATGCAGTATTTCCAGTTTCGTTTTTAGCTTTCACTAATTCTTCGGCGTCTGGTTTGCCTAGTATGGATAATAAGTATTTCACAGTTTCAAGTTCACCGTTTGCTGATGCCATATGTATTGGTGTACTCAATGTTATATCATCTTTTATTGTAATCAATGTTCTGGGGGGTACCTCTTCAAATATTTCTTGCAATGTCTCCAAATCTCCTACTCTTGCATCATATATAACCACATCCATTTCTTCTTGAGTCAACTTAATTATTTCTTCTGATGACATGACGATTAATTAAATATTATGCTGATATCGATATGCGATGCTTTGATACTACCTAACCTCTTGTAGTTGATAATCTCAGCTGAATAAAGAAAGCGATGTCTTTCCTTTCCCTTCTTGATGTCAAAGTCAAAAATAAAAAAAAAATTTGTTAGCAAAACAGTTTAAGACCTGCATATAAATGCATACTATCAAATGGAATATCCAACAGGAGATAGTTTTAGATTTACATACTCTTCTTTGAATCTTTGATTGACTTCGACCGGAGAGCCTTGCGTATATGTACTCGTCATGCCACCTCCGAAGATAGAAGAATTGCCGGAAGAGTCCCCCCAAGCGGATCCACCGAAATCAGCCCCTGGAAGAAATCCATTTGCAACGAAATCAAAAAAAAACACCATCAAACGAACAGTAGATGAAGTATATCCACAAAGAAAAGGGTTGAATAAACCAGAAATCAAGAGCAACAGGCCGATTGATTTATTATTTAGTAGGTTGGAGCAACTTTTAGATTTACCATACGATGAATTAACATTGGATGTGCTAGATCAACGATTATTCGAAGTACCCGTGAATGACCCACTACGTAGAAGGTATAGAGTTGTGGAAAAATTGTTGGATGACCTTCTTGAAATACAAGAATATACTTTGCAATCGCAATTGAAAAACAAGCTGCTAATAGCAATTTCATTACACGATATTAGAACTTTTAGTAAGCTTATCAATGTTATTCTAATCCATGGAATTTATCCACCTTTGAATTCTTTCAGAATAGGAGTGCCGTTTGAGAAAAGACGATTGAAGGAATTTGCAGAGAACAAGAAACCCATAAAAATAGACTTTTTGCCCAATGACGTAAAGTTTCACGAAGAGCTACTTAGTTTGATTTATGGCAAGTTTTATCAATTGTTTCAAACACCTTCCGATGCCACAGACTTGCTCAGTAAAGGGACGGGATTTTCCGACTTTTTAACTATAGCAATTGCATTGATTACCATTCCACAGTTTAGTCAATCTCAAAAATCGCTGTATCAAAATCAATATAGTAATATTGAAAAATTTCCTGAGACATTTGAATTGTTCCAAACTTACTCATTGTTACTAACTACCCCTTCGCCGTCATTCTTTAAGGTGTTCGTAATGCAAAAATTACAATTGCTTCATTACAGTGCTCCAAAAGGTGATGGACTCCTAACATTGATTGAGTTTATATTAGGATTACGTGATCAAGAGGAGATAAACATTGAAAAATTTGATCATGTTGCAAATGTCGTGCTACTGAAACCGAAGGATATAGATACAAGTAGCTACTTTACTTCAATTGGAGACCAATCATATGATTTATTGATCAATATCAACCGACCCACAGTTACTTCTTGTGTTGCATATTTTATTGAGAAATTGTGGAACAAGAATAAATTGGTTGCTCAAGATTTTATAATAAAGAAAATCTGGAAAATTTTTAATCCAGAAATTGAAGGCAAAGACATTCTTGTCTCTGAATCTCAGTTGAATAACAGTATCAATGTACTAATTTCATTGAGTAAGAAAGGTTTAGAGCCTGACTTATTTCAAGCTATCATCGAACCAATACTATTGCCAATTTGGGGTTACTTGCTTTTCCTAAAGCACAATTCCAAGTCTACCGAAATTATATCGAGCATAATGATTAGCTATTTTACAGTCATGAAAGACTTCGAATCTCAAAATGTTGCTGGATTAGAATTAATTGCAAATAATTTATTGTTTGAAAGCGATGATCATTGGAATTTTGAGATTGGTCCCAATAGCTTAACTCAAATTGTCTCGAAGAAGTCACATTTCGAAGAAATTAGTAAGGAAACTAGGATTAATAAGTTTATAAACGATTTGGAGTTTGCATGTAACAGCTTCATTGAAATTTTGGAAGGTTTGGATGATGACTTGATACAAGAATTGTTTATTAAAATATTGAAACGATGGCTTAATAAACCTGAGACGTTAGATGATGAAAAAGATCCATTTTTCATGTTGGTCGATTTGAGACTATTAGAAAGCATAGCTAATAAGTTTAAAGAAAATTTAGCGAGAACTCCAGCCGAAATGTTGGAGTTGGTACAAAGCTTTCTTGTTTCAAACAAAATAGCCGCAGTAACTGAGACTGCAGAAGAAGACAGGGATTCTGACGATGAAGATGAGAACGATGTATCAGAACAAACTCTTCCTGTGCTTTTGGAGTTATTATCGGCCATTCTTTCCGAAAACGACGTTATAATAGAAGACAAATGTTTGGAGTTGCTTGCTAAAATAAGAACCTCGTTAGTCGAGCTTGCTGCTAAACCGACTAAGGAGGCTGTTAATAAACCAATCCAATCCCTTAGGAAAAGAATTGAAAATTTGTTAAATGGAGAATCCCCAATACAAAATCAGCTCGATGCTCAAAAAAATACCTTAAATAGAGCAATTACAAGCTTAAATGATCCTTTAGTACCTATTCGAGCTCATGGATTATATCTTTTGCGCCATTTAGTTGAATCCAAAAGTGAAGTTATATCTCTAGATTTTGTTATTAATTTACATTTGGTTCAGTTGAAAGATCCAGAGCCTTTCATATACCTCAATGTAATCAAAGGTCTTGAAAGCTTGATTCAATGGGATGAATTGCCCGTTTTGAAGATATTGTGCGACCTATATTTAAATGTGAATGGCGATAACGATGTGGATGACAGACTAAAAATTGGAGAAGTTTTATTAAGATACATCCAAACTTCGAATGAAACTTTCACCGGGGAGTCTGCAAATTTGATTGTCGAAGCAACATTAAAAATTGTCAGAAGGCCAATAAATGATGAGAATAAGGAGGATGATCGTTTGAGAATGTCTAGCATGTCCTTACTAGGTACTTGCTGTAAAGTGAATCCATTAGGAATTATTAACAATTTGGAAAATGCATTAGATTGCTCTATTGGAATTTTACAATTAGAAACTGATAAAGATAGTGCAATAATGAGAAGAGCAGCAATTGTGCTTATTCAGGATTTAATACTTGGTACTTCAGGAAATGACAAAGTTATATTTCCCGAAAGGTACAGAGAAAAAGTTATCGCTGTAATTCGATATATTGTACAGACAGACAAGGATTTGTTAGTTAGAGAACAAGCACAGAAAGTGCTTGATACTATTGACGAATTGGTCAAGTTGGCTATGGAGCTATACAGTGAAGAATCAGGAGAACATGAGAAATTGAAAGTTCTATAGCTGCTAATGTGCAAATCTAAAATCTAGCCTTTTTCTTCCATCGGTAGCGCTTTCTCTGTGTTGCTCTGTCTTTTCCTCTGACATTGCGTTCCAGGCTTTATATCTTCTATGATTTCTCCAATCGTAATGAGTTTTCGTTAACAGCAAAACAGGAAAACCAACGGTAAACCAAAATGCTTGTGTATTGCCGCAATGATATAATGGTAAATCCTCTTTTCTCTAACTGCTATTTAGTATAATACTGTCAATTTGACCAATCATGCTGTAAATTGCCGCAGATTAGTTCCAACTGAATTTTAATTCTTTGAACATTAAGAAGTACCAACTGCAAGGATACAATCTTGACCCAAGAATATTGCATTCAAGGAAAGTGGTCCAATTATGTATCCGGCATACACTCACTATGTACTTAATCATATTATTAGTCGCAGCCCAAGTTGGCGCAGCAAGGCAAACTGGTGCTTGCTTATTGACCCTTTTGGAAAGACAAGTAATTTCAAGCTCTGTCATAATATGAATTATAGCTTCTGGGATCGTTGATAAATTGGTATTTAAAACAGAAACCTGAATTGTTTATTGAAAAGCCAAAAATATGGTCCAATTGCATCAAGACCAAAGAGAAGCGATCAAAACCACACAAAACAGTTGGCCATATAGTTCATAGACCATTAAATATTTCGACATCTTGAGTATAATTGTTTTTCGATAGTACAACGAAGCCCTTACATGTATCATCTCGTAATAGCCCTGATTACAACTAATTCCGCTTCTCTTTCACTAAACCAATTTTTAGGATATATCGAACTCTTGCTTTGGACTGCTGACCGTACCATCAAATAAAACAAACAAATACCAATTCCGAATGTGAAAAAACCCTCAAAAAGAACATCTATATTCAGCCTTTTAATCTGGCAATATCCTTCATTCTCAATATAGCAAATGCTAATAGTGCAGTAAGAATTTGAGAAAGCCAAATAGCTCCTTATGCCATAATATTAATTCTGCAATGAAACTACCTTCAATAGCACCATTGAAGCTCTTGCAGTACAGAGCGAAGTCTCGCTGGATAAAGGCATTTAGCAGGTTGTGATTATACTCCAGGTACAGATTTGTATACAAATATATCAGGACCAATAGCCTTGGAAACCAATTGGGATGGAATTTCAGTAAATAAAAAAAAACCAAAAAGATGGTATTACCTGTATCATCATCATTAGCGTTCATATTCAAGTCACCTAAAAAGTTATCAGTTGCTGTTTGGTGTGAATTCCACAATCGGTTCTATTTGTTAGCGAGCAAAAGGCATGCTTCAAATGCAACACGATATTCGAGTTTACGAACGTTTTTTTTGTTTCTTCAGGTCACCGTTTTATATTGGGATCATTTGAAACATAACTTCCAGAAGCAACTGATTGATATAACCTTCTGTAAGATCCTTCTACATTAGGGTTCAAAAAAAAGACTCTTTTCTAATTGGTTTTGTCAGAGTTTGGAATATGAGATCAATTTTTGCATCTCGAATTCAATTATTTTGTCATCAAGACTTACGTGAGAAAATACCGCCTAATACTGTACTTAACGTTGAAGATTCTGGCCTTTAGTTCGAGACAGATTAGTGTCACTAGTTATTGACATAGTTCTTGAGCAGTTTCAAACAGCCAATAATAGCGAGAGATAATCTACGATAAGCAATCCAACTATTTCAACCCCCTAAAGCTCGTAAACAGGAGAATTGATAGTTATGTGGTACCGACAACAATTAATTAGCATATTGTAGATCATTTTTTTAATAAAAAAATAAAATAATCAATATATATTATTAGTAAAATTATACAAAATTATACTATTTGTATGTTTCAAACAATTAAAGAAAGATGTTTCCGCCATGCCCTTGTGAAAACGTTTATTGCGGTGTTTGCAAGTATATTTAAAGCGATTATCAAAAGCGATCTTTAAAATACGTTAAGAATAGCTGTAAACTGAACGACAGACTTGCTCTGTTGTTTCTTTCACAAATTGGCTCTAAAATTCAGCGAATTGCTCAATTTCAAGATCAAATCTGTATTATTATCATTCTACTGTATTATTATCATTCTACTGTAGTACTGTCCCTACAGTAAGTATACTCAAAGTAATTTGCCCGCTTCTAATATCAAACAGCTGCATTTTCCTTTCATGATATGATAGTTTATCAGTCTCGCAATATATCATCTGAGTAGTTATATGCCTTTTTGTAGGAAAGCTTTACAAAAAGCTGTCATATTCTATTTTGTTTAATGACGAGAATCAATATTCAGAAAGGAGCGACAATCATCGTTGAAATACTGTACTAGCTTAAACGAACACTTTTGAATTTCAGTAAAAAAACAGGTAAGAATAACAGATTCTGATTTACGGTGGTTCATTACTATTGGTTTCACTGCTGTATTTATTACCACTCTATCTGATGATTACAAGTACTAAAGAAGGATTCATTAAATCAGATTCTTATTATATCTCTATACATACTCAATGATCAAATCTAAAATCTAATCTTCTGTTTCCTTCGTCAGTTGTGTACTGTCTATAATTTATTCTCTCTTCTTCGCTCATTGAATTCCAAATCTTCTCTCTTCTCTTATTTTTCCAAACATAGTAAACTTTAGTTAGCAAGAGCAAGGGTATCAAAATAATCGAAAGGACAAACAATTGCATATTACCACGATGGTACAATGGTAGATCATCTTTTCGGTAAATATTTTGACCTATAATACTACCCAATTGAACAAACATATTATACAATGCGGAGCTAATTGATCTTGTTCTGACCGAATTAGAGTTTCTTGATATCCAAGATACACAAATAGCATGAATATATGGTTGACCTAGAAACAATGTGTTTAGTACATATGTGGGCCAGACTTGTTTACCTGAACCTGACCACCACCGAATCACACCGATCAATGGTGTTGCGTAAAGTGGAGACAAGACACAAACTAATGCTCTTTCGTTAATTCTTTCTGAAAACCACGTTATCGCTAATAAGAAAATGATATGTATCACAGCTTGAGGTATAGTTAATAGATTGGTGGTAAATGTTGAGAATCCCAATTGTCTGTTCATGAGACCAAAATACGATGTGAAAGTGCTTTGACCTATATAAGCCACAACTCCGATTGCACAAATTGGCCATAAGTCATAATCTGTAAGGCATTTCCAGAGCATCTTTGGGGTGAGGCCTTGCCGATTATGCATTGATCCTTTACTTGGGTCATCTCTTAATACCCTATTCACAACAATTTTCTCTTCTCTTTCAGTAAACCAACCTTTGGGATGTAGCCAATTTTTTGTTTGTACTGCAGAAGGAACCATTAGATAGAATGATGTAACCCCGATGAATAAAGTGAAAATACCTTCCAACAAGAAAAGCCATCTCCAACCTTCCATGCCCCCTATACCTCTCATTCTTAAAACGCCGAACGCTAGCAACGAAGTTGCAATTTGAACTAATGATAAAGTTGTCCAAAACCATGATAACCGTACCGGTAATTCTTTACTTGTGAAGAAGTAACTCAACCACAACACCAAATCAGCAACAAAGCCACCTTCTAATGCTCCAATCAAAGCCCTTGTTACATAAAAACTTGCTTTTCCTGACAATGCCGCCTGGCAAATGGCAACAACACTCCAACAACATATTTGAATTGGAATAAAAATATCTGGCCCTAATGCTTTTGAAATCAACTGTGACGGAACCTCAGCAAGCAAAAAGCAAATATAAAATATGGTATTTCCCATATTATAATCATTCGTATTCAAACCTAAGTCATCCAACATATTATCCGTGACCGCTTGGGCAAGGTTCCCTCTATCTACTTGTAATCCGATAAACATCACACACGCAGCCAATGCAACTCTATAATTGAGCTTTCTGATAACATTTTTTTCCTCCTCTTCGGTCCATTCAAAGTATGGATCAAATGCGATATAGCTTTCGTATTTGGAACTTGAATACAAGTCACGATAATACTCTTCGACTTTTGGATCAAGAAAGGGGTTTTTTGCCAACTGGTCTGGCTCAGAGGAAGAATTTGAATCAACGGATGTGATTACTTCCTCATTTTTGATATTTTTTAATGATGTTGTGCTTGCTGCTGAATCATGCGAATAAGCTTCAGCAGCCATATTGAATTATATCGTGCTTCCCAAAAAGCATTTTTGTTTTAACGACGGCAGCGCTGGGCTTATATATGCTAGTAAAAATCCCTGATTATCGACATGTTTCAGTATCTGACTATCAATCATTGATCTGAAAATAGCGTTTTAATTAATTTATTACGCAAAATTGTTAGTTTAATTACTAATTGTGGTGCAAATAGTGTGGCTGCAAATTAAAAAAATGCAACCCTTTTAGTAATTAATTATATGTCGGAAAACGGATAAATTTTTAAAATGACTACCCCCTTCAACCTTGAATTGAAAAGCCGAAGACAATAGCTTTCAAGATTTAACAATTTATTGCTTAATGGCCCATATTGGTCAACGATATAACATCTAGAGAGTTCGATTCAATTTGCATGAATTACGATTTTGCTTGAAATATGGAGCTATAAAACAATATCAAATGATCAACGCAAAGACCCAAAATGGTTTTTTTTTGGCCCGGTTTGCTCACCTTACAACACTAACCTCTTACAAATCGCAAATTTATGAAATCCACCGCCACATCTAATCAATCACGCGCAATACCACTTATATTAGACACACACCTCACCATCTGCAGTCTCAGTATTGACATCACCTTTGTAACCCTTTTGCAATTAAAGGTCATCTTAATTCCGTTATCTCTACCAATGGCGTATTCATCTCGTAAATTAGCTTTGAGTCGTCAATGTCAAGGGAGTATTGTCAAAACTGGCGCTCCTTGCTACGTATCTCACTCTATCTATATTCGATTCTAGCTGAAGATTCGGCATTCATCAATTGTTAAACCTGAGAGTTTTCGTCACTTACACTTGGTTAGGTCTAATTTGCACGTTCTATTGAGTTATTTACAAAAATGTGGATGCAATTTAAAAGATTAATCTGTTTTCTGTTGTTTGCGATCTATACAATAAATAGCCATCATTCGCTTATACAAAATCCTTTATAAGGAACCGATAAAATCACGAACAAAACCAGCTAAACCTAGAGCATTAGTCCAAGCACTAAAAACAGTAGTTGGACCATCAACTTTAACATTCCCAGTTCTACCGAACCAAACTCTCCCACCATAACTGCTTTGAGATGTCTTAACCAACCGATCTTTTTTATTACTATGTGGAGGATATCTTGAAGCAACAACCCAATCATTCCATAAATTCTGTTCTATAGTTGTTCGTTCATGTGAAAAAGTTCTAAACGAAAACTTCCCATGGTATGCTCCATAACCAGATAAACCAACACCACCAAATGGCGCATTATGCAACGCTATGTGCATTAATACATCATTTATAATCATTCCTCCTGAGCGAACCATTGTTGAAATTGTGTTTATTTGTTGATTGTATTGTTTTGATGCTGATCCGCTTGTGAATATGTATTGAGCAAGTGGGGTATCGTAGTTTGTAATAAGTTCCTTACAAGCTTCATTCAAATCTGTGTAGGTTAAGACTGGCAAGATTGGACCAAAAATCTCGTCTTTCATCGATGGATCTGACCACGTTACATTGTCAACGACTGTTGGCGCAACATACCTTGATGCAGAATCTAATTGACCGCCGGTTATTACGGTACCTTTAGTTGCATTCAAAATATTTTCCATTCTTTGAAAAGCACGATCGTGAATCAAATGAGTGAAATTCTTATCATCTTTGTTTACATTTGGATAGAATTCTTTTTCAATAACATCTTTCAAAGCAGCAACAAATTTATCGTGTTTTGATTCAGCAACCAACACATAGTCAACACCAATACATGTTTGTCCAGCATTAGCAAATCTGCCCCATGCGATTCTACGAGCCACAACAGGCAATTCTTTATCGGAAACATCATCCAAGATAAAAGCAGGTGACTTACCACCTAATTCTAAAACAACAGGTGTTAAAGTTTCAGCTGCTTTTTTAGCAATAATTTTACCAACTACACCACTACCAGTATAAATAATTTTGTCGAATTTTTGTTCCAAAAGCTTAGAAGTTTCCGGAATAGCACCATTGACAGCGAAAAGAATCTCTGGATCCAAGGCCTTATTTAATAAGCCCGTAAATAACTGTGAAAAATGAGGAGTCAATTCTGATGGTTTAAAAACAACACAATTACCAGCAGCGATGGCACCAACAATAGGTGAAATTGATACCAAGAATGGATAGTTGAAGGCAGAAATAACCAATATAACACCCAAGGGAATCTTCTCAACATATACTGGATTCATGGCCAAATTTAAAGGTAAATCACTAACTAGTTCAGGTTGTGCCCATTTGTGAAGTTGGGACATTGTAAATAACAATTCATTTAATCCGGTGGTGATTTCATAATTCTTGGTCTCTGATGGAACACGATGAAAGTCTTTTTCCAAAGCATTACAGATAGCTTGTTGATTCTCTTTCATAATAAAATACAAATTTCTCAATTGATTTAATCTAAATTGAAGAGAGTGGGTTTTACACGTGTGGAAACCTTTTCTAACTTTTTCAACGCCAACTGGAATTTGTGATAATTTAGTGTATTCCAAGACATTATCAACAGACGATGTGATAGATTTAGTAGTTGGATGAAAATCACCTTTAGTCTTACCCTCATCACTTGGGGAAGCGTGCCGTTTCTCCTGAATCGGTTTTGAGTGATTTGATCCAATAGATTTAATTGATTTATTATCGGGTGTTTTACCTTCCGCGATATCAATTAAACTAGGAGTGTTGCTACTTCTTCTAATTGAAACTTTGTGTGTCAGTGAATGTTGCAACTCGTTATCAACGGGAGAATTCTTCAAAGGATCAACTTGTTCCAATTTAGGTGTTGGAATTTTAACTGGAGGGGTTGTAGAAGCATTGGTGGAAGGTGTAGATTGCGCGGTGGCAGGAGGCTGTGCCGAGGTATTCCCGTTGTTAGTCGATTTTGATTTGGCTGATTTATTTGACTTGGGCTTAGAAGATTTACTCATCTTTGACTGTAGTGATAGAATGAAAGAATGAGAAAGGCGAAGAAAGAAAGAAAGAAACTGAGTGTATGGATAGATAGATAGATGGACAATCTAGGGATAGGTTGGTGGTGCTGGTGGTCACAATTTATTTATTAAAGTCTATAGGATAATAATATGAAGAGACTTTCAGATGAAAATTCTATTGTTCTTGCGTAACGAAAAACGGACATAGTTTGGCAAATGCAATAGATGATGTGGAGGTGTATAGTTTCAGTGGGGTAACACTTCTATCGAATTTGAATCCCTGTGAAAAAAAAAACAGGACAACAAAGTCCAACATGAAAACCGAATATGCAAGATAGCACACAACACAAGACTCCAGAACAGATGCTAAAGGGGAACTGCTGCTTACCCTCTTAATTATTTACTTGAACAAGTTTATCAATTACAACATGAACTCTTGAGTAACTCTTCAAAATCTTGTTTTAGTTTCAATTGAAGATACTCATGTACACAGCAAGCTGATATATTCTTGGATGTGCGCAAAGGGTTATTAGGGATACCAAGAGTTTGTAAAGAATTCACGTTCTAGTAGGAAAGGGTAAAGAAGAGTATCACTAGTGCGTTTAGGGATATGCTCACATAAACCGTTTGTTGTGGATGTCATCACATTCCATTAGGACCGGAACACTCAAACTTGTGTGAGCATTCCTTCCGAGATACTGAAATAAATAGTCTCTAACATCTTGTGATTGCCACTGGAGTAACTCCCAGCACTATACATTCACGAGATAAACTCTTCACGCTTATACAAATTCGTTAATTAAACATATATTATTAGTAGAATTAAATCCGTCTCTGATACATTTAATAGATTGAATTCAGCTTTTTGACTAATAGAAAAAGAGTTATTTCCTTGCTCACTTATTGTAAAGCAGCCTTCTCCTTCTATGAATCCAGATACTCGTTCATTCAACAACTAGATGAATTAGAAGGACCAAATTCCTTGATAATATCAGTTATTTCAGGGTAATCCTTAATATTTTAGGATCATATTTATTCTTCCCATTATTTATGTTTTCAGTGGGCATTTATTTCCTAGACTCACTTTCGCTACCTTTTTGGTAGGAGCCTTTCAATACTAAGTTTCTTTATAGGTTGTATGCTTTTTTTTTAACATTTTTTTGCAAATCTTACGGCAAAATTATAATGTAATTAAAGTTCCATATTAGTTCCATTTTAACAGAATCGTAGACCATAAATTGCACAGCTACATTTGTTGCACTGGCATTTTTTAATCATACTCACTACTAGAAACTCATTATGAATACTACTTGGTAGATAATTTAAGGGGTTTTTTAGGGGGTGGTAGGAGGTTCGGATTCCAGCTTCCTGCATATACAGGATCATCTTTGCACTGGTATCAAGCGTACTTTATCATCATTCTATTTCCTACAAATCAACTAATTCATTTTGAGAATACAACTCAATAAATTAGTTCATCTTGATGGCGCTCACAAAAGGATTAACAGAAGAGCAAAAGAAAAGAATTGTATGTATGCTTCCATTATTTCTTTCCCACATTCCGGGACAATGACTAACACCTTCATTCAGGAGGCAAATAGACAGAAAGCACTAGAGAGACTACAGAAAAAGAAAGGTTTATCAAACAGCACAGATGGAAATATCTTATCATCTGATCATTCAAATGCAGCAGTCACTAGCGCTAGGTCTCCGCCTAAGCGAACCCTTAATCAAATCCTCAATACTCCAGCTTCAGTCACGTCTAAATTTGTGACATTTGAGGAAGATGGATCAATCAAGAGACCAAAGGTATTAACTGATGAGCAGAAACAAAAGATTGAACAGAATAGATTGAAAGCCATAGAAATACAAAAGAGACTCCGAGAAAAAGATTCGGCACTGAATGGCAGCAATAAGAACGATAATAGCGGTAGTAGGAATAATTACACCACTGAACCAACAACATCTCTAGACAGTATCAGGTTAAACAAAAATAACCTAGAGCCAACATTTACTGGTAAAAAATATCAGCCACCGCCAATCAGAAAACAGGATTACATTGAATATGATTTTGCCACCATGCAAGATTCGCGAGGTGGTTTCTTGCAAGATCAGCAAAAATCTACGCTCGATGAGCAGACGTTGGAAGAATGGAAAGAAAAGCAAAAACAGTTGGAACGACTAAAAGAAGCACCTCCGCCAGCTGACTTGGACAAAATGCCCAAATGTTTTGAGTGTGGATCTATGGACATTGATTTGAATTTGCACATGAACTTCAATAAAGTCAGAGCGTGTCGAGCTTGTATAAGGGCAAAGCCTGAAAAATATTCATTATTAACAAAGACAGAATGCAAAGAAGATTATTTGCTAACTGAGCCAGAATTGAAAGATCTAAGTATACTACCAAGAATTGAGAAACCAAATCCACATGGATACAGTCGAATGCAATTGTTTCTTAGATTCCAGGTTGAAGAATTCGCATGGAAGAAATGGGGATCTTCTGAGGGCTTGGATCAAGAATGGGAAAGACGCGAACAAAACAAGATTAAACGTAAGGAGAAGAAATATCAAGACGCCTTAAGAGAAATGAGAAAGAAAACCAGAGCCGAGGAATACACTAGAAAATTGAGAGATGGTAAATCTCTAAATGAAAAACATGTACACGATTGGTCGGCGCCATTGAAAATACTGGCTAATGTCATCAAAAGACGATGTATAGATTGTGGTATTGAAGTTGAAGAAGTGGTGATTTGAATCGGTTGAATGCTGGTTGCAAGAATTAGATCCCTACCATTGTTTACTAATATACAGTTGGAAACGGGTCGTGTACACGTGACCAATAGAATCCGATAGAATGTTCGATTATTTCTAGTTGATTCTTAAAGCTACAAAAATATTTCAAAGTTTTTTTTTTTTTTTTCTGAATATTTTTCAACACTTATTGTGTCAAGTGTTGCCAAAATATAAAACCAATAGAATTTTCTCTCATCCTTCCCTTTCCCTTATCCCTTTTTCACTTTTTTCTTTATTTTCAATTAATTGTTAGTCAAAAATAAGCTCATCAATCAATAATAACTATGTCTGACGCTAAAGTTGAAACTCATGAATTCACTGCTGAGATTTCTCAGTTGATGTCCTTGATTATCAATACTGTTTATTCAAACAAGGAAATCTTTTTGAGAGAATTGATCTCGAATGCTTCCGATGCTTTGGATAAAATTAGATATCAAGCATTATCAGACCCTTCTCAATTGGAATCTGAACCAGAATTGTTCATTAGAATCATTCCTCACCCGGATCAAAAGATTTTGGAAATTAGAGATTCTGGTATTGGTATGACTAAAGCTGATTTGGTTAATAACTTGGGTACCATTGCTAAATCTGGTACTAAATCATTCATGGAAGCTTTAAGTGCTGGTGCTGATGTTTCTATGATTGGTCAATTTGGTGTTGGTTTCTATTCTTTGTTCTTGGTTGCTGATCATGTTCAAGTTATTTCCAAACATAATGATGATGAACAATATGTTTGGGAATCCAATGCTGGTGGTAAGTTCACTGTCACCTTGGATGAAACTAATGAAAGATTGGGTCGTGGTACTATGTTGCGTTTATTCTTGAAGGAAGACCAATTGGAATACTTGGAAGAAAAGAGAATTAAAGAAGTTGTCAAAAAACATTCCGAATTCGTTGCTTACCCAATTCAATTAGTTGTCACTAAGGAAGTTGAAAAAGAAGTTCCAGTTGAAGAGGAAGAAGAAAAAGAAGAAGAAAAAGCTTCTGAAGAAGATGACAAGAAACCAAAATTAGAAGAGGTTAAAGATGAAGAAGAAGAAAAGAAAGAAAAAACCAAGAAAGTTAAAGAGCAAGTTACCGAAACTGAAGAATTGAATAAAACTAAGCCATTATGGACCAGAAACCCAACGGATATTACTCAAGAAGAATATAATGCTTTCTACAAGTCAATTTCAAACGATTGGGAAGATCCATTGGCTGTTAAACACTTTTCTGTTGAAGGTCAATTAGAATTTAGAGCTATTTTATTTGTTCCAAAAAGAGCTCCATTTGATGCTTTTGAATCCAAAAAGAAGAAGAACAACATCAAATTGTACGTTCGTCGTGTTTTCATTACTGATGATGCAGAAGAATTAATCCCAGAGTGGTTAAGTTTCATCAGAGGTGTTGTTGATTCTGAAGATTTGCCATTGAACTTATCAAGAGAAATGTTACAACAAAACAAGATTTTGAAAGTTATTAGAAAAAATATTGTTAAGAAAATGATTGAAACCTTTAATGAAATTTCTGAAGATCAAGAACAATTTGATAAATTCTACACTGCGTTCTCCAAGAATATCAAGTTGGGTATTCATGAAGATGCTCAAAACAGACAATCTTTAGCTAAGTTGTTGAGATTCTACTCCACTAAATCTAGTGAAGAAATGACTTCATTAAGTGACTATGTTACCAGAATGCCAGAACATCAAAAGAACATCTATTACATTACTGGTGAATCCATCAAGGCTGTTGAAAAATCTCCATTCTTGGATGCTCTTAAAGCTAAAAACTTTGAAGTTTTATTCATGGTTGATCCAATTGATGAATATGCTATGACTCAATTGAAGGAATTTGAAGACAAGAAATTGGTTGATATCACTAAAGATTTCGAATTGGAGGAATCTGACGACGAAAAAGCTCAAAGAGAAAAAGAAATCAAGGAATTTGAACCCTTAACTAAGGCTTTGAAAGATATTTTAGGCGACCAAGTTGAAAAAGTTGTGGTTTCTTATAAATTAGTTGATGCTCCAGCTGCTATTAGAACTGGTCAATTTGGTTGGTCTGCTAATATGGAAAGAATTATGAAAGCTCAAGCCTTAAGAGATACCACCATGTCTTCATACATGTCATCCAAAAAGACTTTTGAAATTTCTCCAAAATCTCCAATCATCAAGGAATTGAAGAAGAAAGTTGAAGAAGATGGAGCTGAAGATAAGACCGTTAAAGATTTAACTACCTTATTGTTTGATACTGCGTTATTAACTTCTGGTTTCACCTTGGATGAACCATCAAACTTTGCTCATAGAATTAACAGATTAATTGCTTTAGGTTTGAATATTGATGATGAAACTGAAGAAACTGAAATTAAAAATGAAGGTTCCACCACTACTGCTTCAACTGAAGAACCAGCTGGAGAATCTGCCATGGAAGAAGTTGATTAAACGAGGATATGATTTTAAAATATGTAAATTGATTTGTATTTAGATTTAATAAAATATCTTAATATTTATAATTCAAATGACGTGTAGAAAAGTCCTCTTTTCATTGTCAACAATTAACACCCTCCAGGTTATAAGGACTTATCCATAAGCACGTGACTCCGTACACTTAATGACATCTGCCATAATAGTTTCGCTCGCAGGAATCATGCATTGTAGATTGTATTATTGGACTTACGATGGATGCAAATGGCATCACGAGGGTAGCACGTGATGTTAACCCGGTTGATATGCGGAGTATTAATTCATTGCTAGCTGCACCCTTAGGTCTTTGCATAAGTAATTGCTTATTACCCATGTGGAGAGCGTAGCCTGCATGCAAATTACAGGAAATGACACCCAGCATATGATCTTATATGGGGATAAAACATTCGGATAACTAAGAAGAGACAATGAAGGTGATCTCGTTGGATACACCCAGGTATATCTCTTGGAGGGGTGCGCTTCTTTGGTTCAATAGGAAGGAATTAACATTCTTGAATTGCGACTGGACCCAATTTCAAGAAGCGTTCAAGTGACAGTTCTTGTCGCAAACATTTGAAACTCAGATGCTCCTTGCCTTTACCCATGCTATTCAGGTAAAGGTGTCCGGGCGTACACTACCGATTTCACGAGGAATTGCATTATCTCGGACATGATGGGCCGGATCAGGTAGTGAAACAATTGCTTCGACAGTTTGAAGCCTTGAAACCGAAGCCTTTTGTGCAAGTAGCTGTGGTTACAGAAGCTAGGGGCAACACTGCTACCTTGCAGGAACTTATGGCATTAGCCGTTATCGAGGATCGATTGTTGTTCCCATTTCACAAGGATAATGGGAAGGAAGACAAGCTAGAAGGTTGACATCAAAGCCCAACAGCTTCCCCTCATTATCGCAGCTGCTTATAAACCATTTGCCTTTGATGAGGATGGGGATATAGAAATGGCAGGAGTGTCATTGAAGAAACTCACT
>JAJMBC010000019.1:325000-326647 GCA_030572795.1 Nematodospora anomalae | reverse complement strand
GTGCGGGTGGGCACCCGAGATTTTTTTTTCGAGATGGGGCGAGAGGTTGTGGGTAAAGAGTATTCTTTGAGGGAAGAAGGGAAAAGAAAGTGGTGGGAGAAGGAGAATTTTTTTTTGTTTTGTTCAGAAGAGGATGAAACGAAAAAGAGATGAGCAGAGTAAAAGCTTTTTTCATTGCTACAAAGAAAAAAAAAACTCATTAGTTATATAAGTAAGAGCTTTCGAATCCTATGAACAGCAAAAATATATGTACACCATCTAAGCAGTTATATATGTTAAAATGTAGAGGTTGATTCAAAGAACCGTAGAATGTAAAAAAGAATAAAGATTTCTTAAAAAAAAAAAGATTGCAGCACGAGAGTTTCGCGTATGGTCTCCCACTACACTACTCGGTCTCGCTCTTAGCAGCTTAACTACTGTTGATCGGACGGGAAACGGTGCTTTCTGCTAGATATGGCCGCAACCGAAAAACTTAGAATTTTGAAGTCATAGTAGGTGTAGAAGCAGATCATGTGCCAGAAGCAATAGTAAGGGGAGCAATATAAACTATTAGTTAAGGGAACATGTGGATTTGCAATCAGAGATTGAAATGTTTACTATATGAATATAGTATGAATATAGTGTAGCATTTTTTTTGGAATTAAATTGTGATCACGGGAGCAAGATGGTCTAGCATTAAGTTTTTAATAATTTTGGGCTTTTTTTACATGGAAATATAGTGTAGTTGTGTCAATGGTGAAGATGTATTAGCTGATGATAGTTTAAATTGATAGGGAGAAAGAAGATAAAGTGGTATACCATTTTTCCAGTTCACGGTAGTGAAAAAAATGACAGAGGATCAAACGGTTGTGCGCAAAAAATATATCTGCAGCATTGTATAAAGAAATTAAGATGCTTATCGTAGGTATTTTGAATTTTCAGATGTGCAGAATAGGAAAGTATGATGTTAATAAGTTGACCACGCATGTACAGGGGCCCCAACAGCATAATAAAGCCATAATTTTCAAAGACAGGCTTGACATTTTTTTACATTAGAGTAATGGCGGATAATTCGCTAAGCCAATATGCATTCACACACAGGGATAGATAATTGCTGCAAGATGTAAGACAATCTATGGGTGGTTGACTATCTGAGAGTAATGCAAAAGTGTGTAGTTTTTAAGCAGTGTATAAAGGCAACGAGCGTAGAAAGTGGTTTTATTTTTTCAAGTCTTGTATTAAGAGAAGACAAAGATTTTCTTTATTTTTTTGTTTTCTCACCGAGACTAATAAGGTGGCTTTGTGCAAAAGATGAAATATTTTGCTAGTAAAAGTACCGAAAGAATACATTTTGCTGCAAAACTAATAGCGCGCTATAATCCATAATTCTTAGAAAAACTTTTGGATACTCCTCTATCTAAGCTCGGAGGAACTATATGCGAAAGCAAAAGACAATTACAAAAAGCTGAAGACAACAGTCTTGGCAATTTGAAGTTGTTTAAGGCCTTGTCGGTGAGTGGAGAGAGTCTGTGAGTGACGAACAGTCACAAGCTGCTTTTTACGCTACAGCGACATGGGTGAACCTCTTTCGAGGTAAACCTGAACAGTCTTATACCAGATATCTAACGATTCTGTGTATAAGCACTGAAGGATTTAGTGGATTACTAG